>JAPSES010024981.1:0-13156 GCA_029822895.1 Maxillicosta whitleyi
TAAATGTGAAAGTGATTGGCTGTTCATCTCTATATATGTCAGTGTATACATGTTTGGCGTGGTCAAAATGGCGGACACAGCGCGGGACATATTGTTCTGGTATTTAGCGTTATGTATTCTACGCATTAAAAAAGCATTTTGTAATTGTGGTATTTGTATGGCCTTTCCAGTTTCACCCTTCTGAGTGTCAATAAACCTGGTGAGACACACTTCAGAGTCTACAGAGTCTTTGATACAAGAAAGGTGCCGTTAGCCATGATAACCAAAATGGCACATTTACATTTGAGCATTTTTGCCATTTTGTGTTTGTACTTAGATGTGTTCAAGCTTAGCATGCCCACCCTGGTACCACAATATATTGTTTAATAAATAAGGCCTTTCAGAAATTCTAAATATATTTGTTGAACACGACATAGTCCTCTTCAAAGACGACCTACTTTGGAAAAGCAAGGTCCGACATGTTGTCATTAAATGCTAACGTTCGCCCAAACTGTCCACCCTTACTTATCACTTATTTTTACATGTATTTGTCGGTGACAGGGTGAAAGATATTTGTTATATTTTACGATCTACTTTGTATGCTTACAAAATAATTATTAAAAATGTGGTAGCTTCACCAACATGCGTTTCAAAGTTGAAAATCCTTATTATTTTTATTTTATTTATTTATTTATATTATTTTATCTTTTTTTTTGGGGGGGGGGGCTTATAGTGATATTGACCTGCATCATGCTTTCACGAACCAAGAAAGACCAATACACATCACATCTTAATACCATCTGATGTTTAAATGTCGGTATTAAATATGCTCCAAATATGGCCCAAATTTTATTTTACCTTTAGGTAACTAGTACTGGCATTTGCATGAAGAGTCCAGTGAAGTCTGATAATGTGTGTGCAGTTGTGTACATATTTTTCCTGTACATTCTAGGTACTCACAAAAGAGAAAAAGAAATGTATATGCTGTGATTTATTGGCTGTGGGAAAATATGTGTCCCATAGTGAGAGCAGCTCAGAACTGCTGCTCTACGTTACACTTCAACACTGTGAAGAATGTTTGCGAGCCAAATTGTGAAATGTAATTATGCATAAAAACCCTGTGATATGATCTATTGGTTCTATTTCTCAGTTTAACTGTACTGAGTGCACAATCTTCCTATTAACCCATAAGGACCCAGTGCTACTTTTGTGGTAGTTCCCAAATGAATTTTTCTCTATATTAAACTTATTATTTTCTGTATTTTGTGGGGGTTTTTTTTTCAGTGACAATCGGGTATTTTCATATATTTTATGTACTGGTCATGTTGGTGTTTATAAAAGCTAAGGGTAAAATTGAGGGTTATTATATCAAAACAACAACAACAACAAAAAACTGTCCCCAACCATTGTTATTTATCAAACTCCATGGATTTTACTGGTGCATCATTGTTGTAGAAAATGATGGTGTTTCCATGGTAACTACAGACCCTCTGAATGTTCAAATGGGTCATATCTGATGACCATGAAAAGATGATAAACTGTATTTTGCACCAATTTTTTCCATGTATTGATGGGGTCAGTGGATCAACAGGGAGTAAACATTTTGTATTCGTGGATGATTTTTGGTCTTTATGGGTTAATTAACACATGCAACTATGTAAATATGAAATATAAATGCCACTTCATGCTATATTACTCTAAAAAAAAAAACTCCTTCTGTCACTCCCAACGCGTATACAAATTCAGCATTAGAACCTGATGGATGACTCAGAAAGATATTTGAGGTTAATGTCAATACGCTGTTCTCTGCAGCTGTGAACCGTTTGGGGAAGGTAACGCAGTGGCCTGAATCATCATCTCAAAGCTCAGGAGACTCAAAGTGTCTCTTTGTGTTAGACAGATTATTGCAGGTTTGTTGGAGGACGAATCAGGATAGGACTGAGGGTAGAGTCATGTTAGTTTGGGCTGGAACAATGGGAAGAAGGGAGCACTCAATGCACTGACCAGCTACAGAGGACTCGCCTTCAGGGTGTCCGGGAAAAAAAAGGAAAGAGGACATGAGAACCAGGAAAGAGGAAGAACAGAGGACAAGAAGTGTAGTGTGAAAGTAAAGAGCTAAAACATGGTGAGGTGGGAGTAGAGAATGAATAGCGGGGTGACAGACGGACACGAGAGTGGATGTGAAATAAGAAGAAAACTCAAAGGAGGAGAGATGTGTTGATGCAGATTGAAGGTTTAGTAAAACAAATATTTCTTTGAGGCACAGCTGCCGTGAATGGAGGAGAGATCTCAAAAGGTGTAGAGAAAACTAATTCTGCTCAAAAAAAAAAAAAAAAAAGAAAAGCACTGGAGGTAATTAAGTCATCTATGAAGTAAATATACATTTGTTTTTATAATGATGATTTCTTTCGGCTTCTTCCTTTTCGGGGTCGCCACAGCGAATCACCTTCGCATGTTTATTTGGCAGAGATTTTTACGTCGGACGCCCTTCCTGACACAACCGGGCTTGGGACCGGGACAATGAGGCTTGCGCCCCCTTGTGATCAAGGTGATAATCGTTAACGAAAACGAACGAAATAACGAAAACTAAAATTGAAAAAACATTTTCGGTAACTGAAATAAATAAAAACTACAATCAAAAGAAAAAAAAATAACTAACTGAAACTGTTGTGTGTGTTTACAAAACTAATTAAAACAAACTGAAATTTTAGGTGAAACACCCTTCATTTTTGAGCTTTTTGGATCAGTATGAAATCACCTTATTTCGCTCAGTTTTACATGAGCGGGTGCACCTTACATAACCTCACGGTCCGACACCTCTTAGTCAAAGTCGGCTTCTACTCATTCCACTACCCAAGAACATGGCAACAAAGGCCGGAAGAAAGCATCAGAGTCCGATTTGGAATTTCTTTGAATATGAGTGAGAGACAGATAAAAGCAAGTGCCTCATAGTGGAAACAAGTGATAAAATATGTGGAATACTTCTCAAGGGAAAAAATCCCACGAAAAAAAAACCTAAAACTAATACACAAACTAATAATAACTAAACTAAATTAAGCATTTGGAAAAAAAAAAGAAAACTAATAAAAACTAGTAAACCCACTTTAAAAACTAATTAAATCTAACTGAATTAGAGAGAAAAAAAAGTCAAAATGACATAAAACTAAACTATAATCAAAAATGCAAAACTATTCTAACCTTGCATGTCATGTATAGTGTAAAGAACCTTTCCCATGGGATCACCTGGGTCTCAAACCAGCTACCTTCCACATCAAAGTCAGTGGCATTAACCACTGAGCTACACAGTCGCTACATTTGGTTTTATAATAAAACATCATATTTTAACCATATTTCAGACATTCAGCCTGATCTAGTTCCTAAATTCCGGTCTTACTTCACCCATAAAGACCCGAACATCCACTGCCGACCAACTGTTTATTACCTGTTTATCCACTAACTCTATCAATACATACAAATAATTAGTGTAAAATGCAGTTTTTCATCTTTTCATGGTCATCAGATTTGACCCATTTGGATGTTCAGAGGCTCCGTAGTTACCATGGAAACACTGTCATCTTCAATAACATTGATTCACCAGTAAAAAGGATGAAAAATAACAATGGATGGGGACACTTGTTTTTATTTTCAGTTAATGATGTATTTTGGTGAAAAAGTCTTTTTTTTCCCTCTTTTTTTTTCTGAATGGATCCAATAACCTTTACTCTGAGCTTTTATAAACATCTACATCAGGGGTGAAACTCATTTTAGTTCATTTCTACATTCAGCCAAATCTGATCTGCAGTGGGCCACATGTTTGACACCCCCGATCATCTAAATGATCAGTAAATACTGTTTAGTTTTTTTTTTTTTAACTGAAAATGACAATGCAGAGGATGATATTATGATAAATGGTGATAGACAAATAATTTGGTAGTTGTGTCAAAAAAATGTTTGAGGGTCTTTAAGAGTTAAACCACCACAGGACGGACTGCATCTTAGAATGGATATTAATGATACAATCAATCAATCTTTATTTATATAGCATTTTTCATACAATGGATGTAGCACAAAGTGTAGCATGTAGCACATGTAGATCGAGAATTAAAAAATTAAAAAAGACCACACACACACACCCACACACACACACACACACAGTAATGGGCACTTAAAAGGACTGACTGAGCACAGGAGGACCAGGTGGTGATAGAGGAGGCTCCGTCACAGGGAGCTGTCCGCAATAGTGGGGCAGCCACTGACCCCGGCAAACCGGCACCACTGACAGAGTGCCGCATCCTGACCAGTGAGGGCCCCCCTCACTAGTTACCTGCAACCCCAGGGCATCAGGTTGGGGTGGGGGAGTATGCCTCCCATACTATTATACAACAGACTTCAATCTGGGGCTCTGTCTGAGGGGTCGCTGATGCACCCCTTTCAGCTTTCTAGTTCCAAACACCTCACGACACTATCACCCATGCACCCCCGATACAACCCCCAACCTTGAAAAAAGAGACAGACTCAGAGCTGTTGAGGAACATTTGTGTGTGTGTTTCTTCAATTCCTGCTGGAATATGAGCTTTGTGTTCGAACAGGCCCATGTTTCACACTGAGTTAGTAAATGGAGACTGGATTTGTATTATATTTCAATAAATATAATTTTCGTGTTTTTGTGTGGTGGTGTGCCTTGTGATTTTTCTAATGTGGCTCAAAAAGGTTGGGAAACACTGGTGTAACATGTAGTGATGAAGTCATGGAGCTGCTCTCTGTTCTGCTCTCACCCTGACCCTGACCTAGAAGCCAGAACGTTTTGTTGTCCTTTCTTAGAATCAGAGTTTATTTTGGACTTTGAGGTGTTTTACTTCTTTTTTTTTTGGGTCAAAATGTGATCATTAAAGGGTCCAAACTGGCCTGTGGCAAGATTTAATTAAATGATAAAATTATACTGGAGACAATAACTGTAAAGGAATAGAACTTGTATCTCGTAGCAAGAAGGTTCTGGGTTTCAATCCAACACCAGTTGATGGTGGAACCTTTATGTGTGGCGTTTGCATGTTCTCCCTGTGTCTGCATGGGTTCACTGCAGCTTCCCCCCACCATTCATAGACATGCACTGATAGTTTAATTGGTTAATCTGAATTGCGGTGAATGTGAGCGTGACTGTTTGTTTGTCTGTGTATGTCAGCTCTGTGAAGAACTGGTGACATGTCCAGGGGGTACCCCGTTGGCTCCATCGACTCCAGTGAGGATGAAACAGGCTCAGATGATGAATGAATGCATGAATATTAACAGTAAAGGACATTCAAGTCATTTAAATTCAGGTTTCACATCCAGACCAATGTGGTTTTAATTGGATGTGACCTGTAAAATAATAACATAACCTATAAATAATAACAGCTACACATTTTTCCAATTTCTTTTAGTGTAAAAATGTAAAATTATGTGAAAATCTTTTCTTTTACAAACTATGCTTTTTCACAAATATGAATTACATGACATGTATAAAGGGAAGTAAGTGGAATTTTATCAGTATTCTACCTGTAATTAAAAGTTTAGTGTTTGTGGATCAATTGTGATCTACAAACTGAGACGTAATGTTGTTAAAATGCACTTATTTTTCTTCAGAAATTTCAGATTCTGTATGTTAATCATATTTTTTAAAGGATAGTTTATAAATCTTACTTTTTTCGCTGTTGTTATTTTATTAATCCAGCCCACTTGAGATTATATTGGGCTGAATGTGGCCCCTGAACTAAAATTTGTTTGTCACCCCCGCTTTAGAAACCATGCTGAAGCTGATATAAACTCTAGCCCACAATCAAACAAAGAACATGACAGTGTTGCACCTCAACACTGGATGCCACCCACTATAAAACTAAAAACAAAGAGTTATATAATAATTAAATAATAACAACAGAGGTAGAGTGACTGTGTAGCTCAGTGGTTAACGCCGCTGACTTTGGTGCTGATTTGAGACCCAGGTGATCCCTTGGGAAAGGTTCTTTACGTTGTACATCCCAATAGCCACAAGGGGGCGCAAGCCTCATTGTGCCGGTCCCAAGCCCGGTTGTGTCAGGAAGGGCATCCGACGTAAAAATCTGCCAAGTAAACATGTGAAGGTGATTCGCTGTGGTGACCGAAAAAGCCGAAAGAAATCATCATAGAGCGGTCTCATAGTGTCCCAGTAGACTCCACCCAGTCCGCTGTTACTCTAAAGTCCAAGAGGAGTTGATACGAGTGCTTTAGCTCCGCCCTTTAAAAGTATTCATTCAGCTCCAACCAGAGTCCTGCATGGGTCAAATTTTCACAAACCACAACCACCCAAACCCGTCAAACTTCATCCCAAACCCCAACCGTTAACTGTCAGAATTTAAATTTTGGTTCCGCACCCGAGCCGAACCACTATAAATAGACCCGACACCCGAACCGTACCCGCATGAAAATAAATCGCAGAGCCAAAATGAAATACAGAAGTTTATGCCACAACAGTAGATTGTTCTCACTATCCGACACACATACAAAATACTTCCAAACATCTGATTTTCATTTTGTGGAATTATTAGCAACAACTTTGTACCGTCCATTCCAACTTCTTTTTCATCTTGTTCCGTCATTTTCAACATCACATGATGATTCCAGACAAAATCATATATCCGATTTTACTTTTTATCTTGGAAAAGGGTGTTTACTTTATTTCACTACAACATAGATTTTTATATTAGTACAATATTTATTTTTTGTAGGCGTTTTGTAAACCACAGACTAGACCCGCGCTCTGGTTCTTCCGACCCGACACCTGACAGCGCAACATTTTTCACCTGTTTCATAATTTTTTTTACAGGTACCCGAACCTGTGCAGGTCTCTGGCCCCAACTATGTAATGAAAGAAAAGTACTAAGACCAGTAAGAGTGAAGAGTGAGATTAGATTGTCCAAACTGATGACAGGAAGAGAAGAGTAAATCGGGAGAAGAAAAGAAAAGATGGAGCAGGATGTGGCCTCCAGGGTGAGTAGTGAAGTGGATGAGTGAGTAACTAGTGAGGACAGAGGGGGAGAGGAGTGAGGACGAAGAACAGTAGCAGGGGGGGGAAAGGGAACTAAAAGAGCAGAGGGCTTGGAGAGTTGGCTGGGAGCTCTGGGACCAACCGGTGAAGAGGTTGAGAGAGAGAAGTGGGGTGTAGCTGCAGGGATGGCTGCTCCACTGCTCCGTTTGCACTAGAAATAAGGCAGAGATGGAAGCCACCTTGAAGCCCTGAGGTCTAGAGTGTGTGTGTGTGTGTGTGTGTGTGTGTGTGTGTGTGTTGAATCTGTGTGTCAATCACAGGCAGGAGAGTGTGTTTGCCCTGGCATTGAACCTCCCAGGCCAGTGTTCCACAGCGAGCAGTGACCCTGCAGGAAAAAGCTACATTTATTCCCTCTTTTTTTTTTTCATTTTGGTGAAATGTGTGCTAAGCCTGTTTGCTTTATATCGGAATTATGTTTGTGTTTTGTTTTTTTTTTCTTTCTTTCCAGACTACAGCTTCAACTGCTCTTCAAAAGCAATTACTGAAGTATACATTGTTTGTTTACTGTGAAAGTGACCTGCCACTCAGGATTTCAATTATCATCTTCTCTCCGGCTGTGAACCCCCACTTACACACAGAATGAAAGAGACACAATATGAAGAGGAACATCCAGTGTCTGGTACAGATAAGGTACCAGACGCTGGCTCTGGTGACAATGGATATGACTAAATATGACCAGATAACGGGACCATTAAACACTTCATGTGTCCCTTTAGAGTTGGATTTATTTTCATCATCTGTGATACAGAAAAGCAAATGAACAAAAAAAAAAAAAGTTTGTGGAATCTCAAATATTAATGATGAGAAGAGTTGTGGTCGACTAAGTTGCAGTTAGTTCTAGGTAAAACAAACAAACAAACAAACAAACAAACAAACAAAACCCCAACCTTAATCACACACCCAGTTATGGACTCACGTTGTTTTCACAGCTGGTTATTAACTGATTAAATATGTGTTCAATATGGCAGGAACAAAAGACCAGGGCTGTGTTCTGATATTCATACTTCCATGAGTTCACTTCTACACAGTTCACTGTCTGCTCTTACTGATGCACAGATTTCAGAAGGTCAGTGTTGTTCCAAACCGTACACTCCGTGGTGCACTTACCGGAAATTACGATCGCGACTCCAGCTCCGCTGCTGTTAGACTAACAACAGCTATGATAAACTCTGTATGTACTTGTATCCCACCGCATTTGTCGTTCGTCCTCCTGTAAACATTCTACGTTGGGCGACACGCCACCGCACGAAGTCAGCGGTGTCCTGATCGGTCCCTATATTGCAACACGAAAATGATTTGTGAGTTAAAGAAATCTGAAATACAATGTCATCTTATCCTAAATTGGTTTCACGTTTCCAGACCACCAGTGCTACATGTCATGACAACATTAGCTGATAACGTTATGCTGAAGCAGATCCAAGCTAAAAGCTAAAGCTAAACCAGACATAATTGTATTAACTGTCCTTTAGCTGTCCTTTTACGTTTTGCTATTAAAGCCATTTTTATTTTATTTTTTTAGCTAAATTGGCTCCGCCTACTCCACTACGTTATGAAGATGGTGGTCGTTGAGTGCGAAAAGTGTACGTCGTTACACACTTCACGATTTGACCATTTTGAGTGCAACATCCGGGTTCTTTACGTACACTTATTTTTGCCGCGATCGTAATGTGAACACCCTTCGTACTCAAACTAGGTGCGATAAGTATGGAAAGTATGGATATTGGAACACAGGGATGATCACATCACAAAACAGACACAAACTTTACATGGGCGTCTGAACACATACTATTCTTAATCACTGAACCCTCACAGTCTTATGTTTTATATGACTTTGTAATGATGCTGCCTAGTACATTATCTCTCAGCCCTGGAGTGCAAAGCATTTTCCTACCCCTCCCAAAATATATATATAGTCAAACAACAAAATTAACTTTGTAAAAGTGAAATGACCATTTGACTAATAGCAGGAACTAATTGCTAAAAGTCTCAATTGTTCCTCTGGGGAACACTAACCTTGCACACACAGACCTGTCTTCACACTTTAATAAAAGGTCTGGAACCCTCCTCTATCATTCTGGAATGTGGTGACAGCTATATGGGTTGTTTGCATGCAATATTCAGAGTATAATTGTAGCTCAAATGGGCTGTTTTTGCACATATCAAGTGGGTCTTTCAAAGCAATAATGCAGATAGAGAGAGGACAATGACAGCCTTACTGGGCGGCAAATATAGTCACTCTTATTCCTCCTGACTAATTCCGCTACTACTATCAAATCATTACAGACAACATTAATTTTTTGAAATCCGACTAATATGACACATATATGATACATTTTGTACCAGAGCCACCATGTAAAGTTAATATTCTGGGGTGTTTTAATCATCCATTTTGGCCACCATAACCTGAGACCAGCTGTTCAACATCGACTGTTAATAATGACAAGTTCGCTTTTAATTCTCACCTTAAAAATGAAGCATTCACTAATGAGGATGTGAGAATTAAATGACAGGGGACAGGTGTTTGACTGAATGTTAATATCATTCCTATGTTAAACAGGTCGTATGGCTCTGGTAATGTACACTGTTGGCGGCCCTGACCTGTCGCGCTAGCAGCCGCTGTAGGCTTTAAAATGGTGCTAAAATGTAGATTTAATTGCATTTCACACTACATCTATTCACTGTGAATGTCAAATTAAAAGCACAACTACTCGTCGTTTAAGGACAAAACATGGGTTTCGTTGGAATGGCTGCTGAAGATTAAAAAGATTCCTCATCCAACCTGATTATTACAGTTTGCTACTTCCTTCCTTTAGTACAAAGCCATCAGGAAATGGCTCTAATGCTAATTAGCAATTAGGCTAATTAATAGTCAGACACGCACTGAATACCAGGTGGGAAGATCGACGTGATTTTATGTACTGGTGCACTGCAAACCAACTCTTCTGCATTGAACTGTGGGGAAAAAAAACCTTATTAATTAGAGAGTCATTTGTCAAAGTAAGGTCATAGGTTTGTCCACTTCAGCAGACAGATGTTTTATAAAGTGGCCTTTAGTAAGACACAGCACCTCTAATCGCCTGCTCACAACAAATGCGTAAAATGCAGCAAAGGAATGCTGAAAGGCAAATGGGGAAAGGAGTGAAGTAAACAAAATGCCGCATTAGTACCATGAGTAATAAGCAACTCTCGCCTTCCACCCAGCTGTAAGTAATTCACTTGAAGTGCAGCGACTAATTCATATGAAACAGTATCCATCACTAAAGCGATCTCACACCATGCAGCGCACTTGAATAATGCAACTGTTTTGCATGATAATGAGGAAGGCTGGGGATCGCACTTTATTCCGCTAAATTCCTCAAACTACTGCTTCAAACTAAATCATGTTTTTATTATTATTATTATTATTATTCTACAGAATGAATGTAATTATAGACGTCAAGACAAACAAAAGGTCAAGAAAAGCTTCTCACAATAATATGGAATCCAACTTTTTTTTAATCATTCTATATTTTATATGTGGTGTTTTTACACGAACACACGGCTTCGTATTAAGAGACATAAGTGATTCTATTTGGAGTATAAATTGATTCTGTTATTTGCTAATTCTCGAAAAGATGGTGTTGATAAGTGACAACAAGCTGTGAATAATAAGAACTGTGGCTGCGTGTTTTACAATCACATAAGCAGAGGGTATTTTCTTACAGCAATAAATTATTTGAAGCATAAAGTGATTAGATATTGGCAACAGAGAGTTTCAGCCACTTGTATTATCTAAGGAAGCAATGCATGTGAACAATAAATCAGCAGTTGGTGGGTGTTCTTAAAGATTTTTTTCCTATTAAATGTGTAGTCAAAGCCTCCAAAACTGAGACAAGACCAGGACTAAAGACCAAAACCAAACCACACACAGACACGTTATAATAGACACGTCGTTCAACTAGCAACACATTAATTTGATTAAGATGGTATGATATGTGGCCACAAGACAATAAGCATTTATAAGGTGATTAAGTTTTCATTGACAGTGGGAAGGATGTACCCAAAAGAAATGGAAAAAAAATAAAAAATACATAAACACAAACATCACATGAAATTCAAGACAAATATAAAATGACAAATGTTAGGATGTGGTTAAATCTAAAAATAAATGAGGTAAAATACCTATAAGCTCCTGAAGTTTCAGGTCATTTTGTAATTGAGTCTAAGCAGAAGGAGCGGTGCATTTAAAGGCTTCCTTAATAAATCAGACAATGTCCAAATAATTACGGCATGTCCTTTAAAACTGCAGTCCTTATCCGTTGTAAAATAAAATCGATTAAACTAAATAAAACATTTTTGAGAGTAAAAAAAAAAAGGCCAATTTAAAATTCAGTCAATTCTAAGATGAAAACGCAGGGAAATTTATAACTAAATCAGCATGGGTCAAGACAATAGGTTCACATGTGGGGCTGTTCTAATAGTCATCTAAATGTAAGTTTGATTAGTCTGCTGGTGATTAGATGCACAAAAAAGTGATAAAAATAAAAATTGTATTCCTTTTTTTTCAGAGAGATGCATCATGTATTAATTTCTTTATTTATGTATTTATTTATTTATTTATCATATGTTGTTTTAGCTTCAATGATGCTAGGCCAACTAGAAATTTGTAATCTATCAACCCTTATAGTGTTCTTATTAATTCACTTCATAGGGTCAGAGTTTGTGTCATATACTTTGCTGTAGACGTTTTCCTGAAGCAATGGTTCAAAACATTACATTTGAGATCTTTTGTGATATTATAAGCAGTGTCAAATAAAACTAGACAGACCTATTCATGTGAGACAAATACTCGCACACTCAGAGAGGAATTCTCTGAATTTAAAAAAAAAATTTTAAAAAGTATTTTTCATGGAAAATTATCCCTCAATCACATCAGGTCACGGCTGACCCATTTTAGGATTACCTTTGAGCCAAGTGTAGACTGATGTAATATCATTTGTCTTTCAGGAAAATAATCACTGAACTGAGATGATATTTCCTTTTTAAATGAAGTCGAATGCATCCACACAATGGTGTTATATTATCAGATATAACCATAATATTATATAATACAATATAATATAATATAATTCTAAGTCTGGCCTAACCTTGAGGATGTAAAGAGTCAATATTAAAAGCTTAACTCACATAAAAATAATGCAGGACTGTACATATCAATGTCAGATATTAACACGCATCCCTAAGGCACAAACATGCAAACTAATAACACAGTAAAGTCTTAATTACAGTAACTGAATTGGCAGCAGGAGCAGCGTGTATGATGCCAGGAGGCACGGGAACAGCGTTGGGAATGGGACCAGATGGAAACTGGCTTCCCTGTAAGCATCAGTGACACCTGTAACGTTGACGCTAAAACATAAAGGTCGGCAGCATCCATCCGTACTGTCCACGCTCACTCAGGAAATCATGTGGGATGAGCTTGAAAACAATAACATGGACTGATAACTTCCCTGAGGCAGCTGGTGGGGTCGTTACTCCCTTTGGGTCGTAGAATTACAGCCCTCTCCATAGTCAGCGACTCACGGTGAAACAGTGACTCAATGATGCAAACAGACCCGGTGGTACAGAGATGCTGTAGTTGCTAATAATGAGCATCAAGGGCACAGTGTCACTCAATATATTGGAGTCATAGAAGCTACTCATGCTGAAGAAACGACCATGAAATATGAGGGGAAAAAAGAAGAAAGTGCTTAATTTTCCCAAAGGAAAATGGAACGTGAGTGCCATCAGGTTCCTGTGTATAATAAGCACAGTGCATGTGTTCACCTCTGCTGTGAAACTCAGCTATCTGTTCCCGTGCATAATCAACATGTCAGCAATTCAGGACCGCCGTTTACTGAGCACAGCAAAAGCCAAATAAAGATGCTCTTATTACAGATGGCCGAGAATCAGGGGAGTGACCTTTTGCAGTTATTTTAATGATAACAGCCATACAATATATCATTTAGAATCAAAGCTGGCTAAGCAACTTTGTAAAAACATCCACAATTTCCAATGAGAAACAACAAGGCGGGGTACTTGAATGCACCTAAATTTTTACTATACTTTTTTTTTTTTTTAAAGGTTCAAAGTGTTATCTTC
>JAPSES010025001.1:0-13155 GCA_029822895.1 Maxillicosta whitleyi
GATTCACCAGTAAAACCCATGGAGTTGGATCAGTGACAGTGGATGGAAACACTGGGTTTATGTTCAGTTAATGATAGTTTTTTCCTGCAAGAGTCACTTTTTCTTTCAGTTTTCTCTCTTTTTTTCCCTTTAGAATAACCTTCAACTTTAATCCGCTTTTATGAACATCAACATAATCAGTTTGAAGTTCAACTGGACTGGTGTTGGCCTTAAAAATGTTCCAACCATTTTTTTTTTTTTTTTTTAGTTTAGATGTAATGTCGCCTTAAAAGCCTTCGTGTGTGTGTGTGTGTGTGTGTGTGTGTGTTCAGTACCAGACAGGATGATTTCTTCATCTTGCACGAAGCCCAGTACGACAGTCTGCTGGAATCCAACTTCAAGACGGAGTTCCTCAGCCTTCTGTCCAAACGTTATGAGGACGTGACCAAGAGAAAACTGACAATCTCCTTCACTGACAGGTAGAGAACGCAACACACACACATGTTTTTAAGGTTTATTTAGTTTAATAAGGGGGAGTATTTTAAGTCCATTAAGTCCAAACCACTGAGAAAAAACTTCATCCTTCAGTTCATGATAAAACATTAAAAAATCGACATATGTGGAGGTTTTTAGCTCAGCAGCTGATTGGCCACGAGCTATTGTAAAGGCGCTGTGTCCGTCAGCATTGTTGTTGTTGTTGTTGTTGTCTTCAGTGTCGTCTTCGTTGTCTTCATTAGCAATTTCTTCAAATATCTTCTCTCATTCTCTTCATTTCAACTTTTTGATGTATCGTCTTTGGGACAATGTCCACAACGTTTAATGAAAGTTTTTATAAAATTAAAATGTTACAATTTTTGAAACATTTTTGCCTTTACTTCTAATGGTCCATGTTTTGAGGCTTTATAACATGAAAATGATGAGAGATATCAATATAGTTATTATTAAGCACTGACAGGAAGTTATATATGGACTTTCATTTATTTATTTATTTAACCTGGTAAGTTAGTTTGGAACTGATTCTCATTTACAATAACAACCTGGCCAAGAGGCAGCACACAAACGGAATAAATAGCAGTATTTGCATTATGGCTCTAACGGAACCTGACAACCTCACACATTCAATTTGGTACTGATTCTCCATAGAATATGACACTCAAATATGGGGGTATTGGTCCTGTTTTTTCCTGACAGGAACAAGATGTAAATCTATAAATTAAAGATAAGAAAACAATCAAAGTTGTGTCAGGAGTGGGATTTGAACCCACGCCTCCATTTGGAGACCAGAAGTCCCATGAGTTTGGAAGGAGGTGATCCTTGAGTCTGGCGCCTTAGACCACTCGGCCATCCTGACAAGTAATCACAGTGGGTTATTTAGTCTCTGATCTGTCTTATGTCTGTCCTGTCCCACTGTCTAGTGTCAGTTTGTCACTTTGTTCCATTCTGTCCCTGTAGACCAGGGGGGTCAAACTCAATTTTGTTCAGGGGCCATATTCCCCATAACATGATCTCAAGTGGACCGGACCAGCAAAAAAAATGACAGTCAAAAAAGTGTATTTATATTATGATAGGCTGCATGTTTGACACCTGTCCCTGTAGACTTTTGTCTATATAAACACTATGTGTATGTATACGAGCAAGGAATGGATGACAATATGAATGTAAAACTTGAGATTGGTACATGTTAAACACAAGCTGAAATTAAAAATAAAGATGTCCCCCTGAAGAGAGACGGTGGTAGGTTAAAAAACAAAAACAAAGGATATGGATATAAAACTATAAAGTAAAGAAAATCTTTAGAGTAATCAAATTTATGTCAGGAGTGGGATTTGAACCCACGCCTCCATTTGGAGACCAGAAGTCCCATTTGTTTGGAAGGAGGTGATCCTTGAGTCTGGCGCCTTAGACCACTCGGCCATCCTGACAAGTACAGACATCAGGTTATTTAGTCTCTGACCTGTCTTATGTCTGTCCTGTCCCACTGTCTAGTGTCAGTTTATCACTCTGTTCTGTCCCTGTAGACTTTTGTCTATATGAACTGTATGTATATGTATACTAGCAAAGAATGGAAGACAATATGAATGCAAAACTTGAGATTGGTGCATGTTAAACACAAGCTGAAATTAAAAAATAAACTTGTCACAAAAACTTGTCAAAAAAAAAAAAATACAAAAACACCATAGGAAAACCCTGCATATAATTTAAGGTGTGTCAGGAGTGGGATTTGAACCCACGCCTCCATTTGGAGACCAGAAGTCCCATGAGTTTGGAAGGAGGTGATCCTTGAGTCTGGCGCCTTAGACCACTCGGCCATCCTGACAGCTGATGGACCTACATAATGGAATAAAAAGCACAATATTTTCACCTGTGCTTCACTCTTCTCCTTCAGGCTGGAGTTCAGAGTGAAGAAGGAGGGCTGGGGAGGAGGAGGCACCAGGATCGTGGTTTTCCAAAGGGGTCAAGGGGATCAGGCTCAGCTGAAACCTGGAGGGAAGACCCTCACCATCACAGTAGGGGACGGTCTCCCCAAGTCATCGAGTACGTACGATACAAATGACAACAGCAGTAAAAGAATAATAATAATAACCATAACAACAACATTTTACAAAATAATTCAGATTAGTTGGGTGGATGGGGTCTCAGTAAACAAACAAAACTAAACCAGATTTTGTTGTAACTGAATATGTTTTTGTTTAGAACCAACGAGGAAGAGCGCTCCTCAGTCTCATGGCAGAGGACGAACTCACGTACCAAACCAAGGTAAAGTCATGTTTCAGTCCCGTATACTGCAGGATTTTTCTACTTTTTTGGGGGGTTTTATCCCTCTTTGTCCTTCTCTTCAGCCCACCAGAACGGAGCAGCTAAGTTTTCCCGAGCCCCTCACAACCAAGCGTCGGACATCACCTACACCGCCCCCAACAGGCAGGGCCAACGCCCCAGTGCTGCCCTCCCTAAGCTGGGACCCCACGCAGGCCAGAGAGCCCCCAGACCCCCCTCCCAAAACCAGTTCAACCAAGGGAACATGGACTTCCTGAACGTGCCGGACCAGGGCATGTCAGGGTAAGAGACGTGACCTCATGAAACTGAAAATCACAGCTGAACTCTTGTGTGGGTGGATGTGGATGATTAGTCACTAAACAGGTGCGTGAGCATCCCATGAGCTGTCAGGGCACATCAAGGTGAGGCTCAAACCCCAGCAAAGCAAAACAAATAAACGAAGAGACAAGAACGAGAGGAAAACCTGTTTATGTCTGCGTGTAAACCTTACAGTCAGTCACTGTAAACATTGAGCTTAGTTTGAGCTGAAGTGAGCCAGAACAGTAACATAATAACCTATTCAATTCAAGATTTGGAGCGCTATCCTTTGACCCACAGGCAGTTAATGTAGTGATCTGTACTACTAGTGACTTAATAGCCTAGTGGTTTACACAGCTGACTTTGGTGCAGAAGGTTGCCAGTTCAAAACCCAGGTTTACACTATACATACTTTGTAAGTTGCTTTGAATAGAAGAGTCAGCGAAATAAAATTATCTGAGGACGGGTGTGGCCTCGTCCATGGTTTGTTTATATTAGTCTGGACTCCAGCAGTGGCTTTCTATTGGATTTTTTGTTTAGACCCGTGAAGACACCATTATAATAATCTAACCTGCTGACCGACCGAAAACTGTAAATCTGACCTACCACCTTCTGTATCAAACTATGTTTCTGTGTTTTATTTCTTATGTAAGAGCTGTCATGTATGTTTTGTTTTGTGTCCAGTCTTTAGAAAACATTATTTTGTTGAAAGGAAAACAAAAAATTGCTATAAAAAGAATGAAAAAAAAGGAATGATATTTAACCGCGGTTAATCGAAATTAATCCACAGCAACCCTGAGATTAATCTGATTAAAACATTTAACAGATTGGACTTTTAGGTGGGTCCATTTTGTTTTTGTTTTCTTATATATGACTCCCACAGTTCAGTTTTTTTAGGGTTACTGACATACGCAGCCTTCCCATGAACCTTCCACCTACCCTTTGTGCTCTTAGTCTGACTCATAAACCCACTGACCGTCAAAGCCCTGCTTTAATTCTGTCAATGCTCCATTTCACATTTTCAATATTTTTCTCTTCGTCACAGAAAGCAGAGGAAGAGGAGCATCAGTCAGCGCCCCCCACCGGCTCCTAAACCTACCTCCCGTCCTCAGGGACCTCGATGTCGGGCGTTGTACCAGTACATCGGCCAAGACACTGACGAGATCAGCTTCGAGGTCAACGACGTCTTCGACCTCGTCAAAGAAGGTACGTTGATGATAACGATGAAACGTAACGCAGTGAGGTGAACGACTTCCATTTAGTGGAACTGAATACGTTACTACATCTCACTTTTTATTTTTTCCATATTTATCTGACAGTTTTAGTTACTTCTGAGATTACACGTTGTCCTCCTGTGTCTCTGAACATGTTTGTTTTTAATGTTGGACATAAACCAAAGGATGAAGTTTTCATCAAGTGGAATTCATTCAGTCTTGGCTTAGATTGGTGAGAAAATAGTGTCACAAAACTGAAAATAGGTCAGTTTTCTCATGAAGCACTGAGCTTTTGCAGATACAGTACGTGGTTGTCACAGAACAACACCATGATCTTATAGTTGTATACGATCCACTGTTGTTAGGACTGAATATCAGTCACAAACCTTCAACACCAGTACTGACACCCTTTAGCAAACAGGTGTAAAATGGACAAACTCTGTAATAACTTTGTGACCTTCACTGGTGACACATTCATTTTGGGATCAAAGGTCAAGTTCACTGGAACATGTAAGTTTTAACTTCTATACGCTTTATTATGTTCTTGTTTATTCTTTATTAACAATCCCCCATTAGCTCATGCACAAATCCCAGACAATCCCAAAAATCATAATACACAGATCCAGTTGCAGTAACAAAGAAAAAAAGTCCCAAAATGATTACATAAAAAGACTAGTAACTCTCAAGCTTGCATAGTGACTTTACGTGTTTTTAAAAATCCTTTCTTAATTGAAACGTTTAATATTTAAAGGAAGACTGTTCCATATAGAAATAGCTCTATATACAACAGTGCTTTTCATTAAATTAGTTTTTGGGCGTGGTAATCTGAGTCGACCTTGAGTTAAAGCTCTGGTGCTGTTGTGATGGAGATCAGAATTATATCCAATGTGATTAACAAGAGCTGTCAGATACTTGGTGTAAATAATATTGTGAATAAATAACAATAAAATGGTAGATAACCTATGAATAACCTTCAGCGATCATGTATAATTTTAGTGAATCAGACTCACCTGCTCATTTCTGTTTATGTGGATAGAATTATATGTATACTATGTGTCATAATGTGGAATATACTACAAAATAAAGGTAAATCTAGTTAAATATTCCAAATAGGTGACAGGCGGGGGTCAGCACCTCATGTGAATGCAGGTTATTATTGTCAGAGTGGTGCGAGTTTGGAGTTTTATCGTTTGTTCTATGTTTATACTTGACCTTTACCTTACTCTCATTCATATTTGTCATCTTAGTGTTCTGTGCTATGATGTTGCCTTTGGGGGATGAATGAAGTTCTAAAGCTGAAGTAATTACAGTAAATATAACACTGCGGTGAACACCATTAACAGAAGAACAGAACTAAAATGCACCCCATCAATAAAACTCTACAAAGTGCTGCTTGATGACATACTGGAATAACAGTATATTAAATAAAAAGAAAGCAAGAAAATAATATATATTCCTGTAAAGCTTTCTGATTATAATGTTTCTCTTTCTGCAGATCCGTCCGGCTGGTGGACAGGAAGGATCCGAGGAAGGGAAGGACTTTTCCCCGGTAACTATGTGGAAAAGATTTGATCCGTCAAGAAAACGTGACGTCATGTGTTGAAAGTAGCACATAATGTTCGCTCTCAAACTGCCTGTGGATCGTTCATCTCCATCCACAATAGAAACGGGGTGGGTTGCTAACATTTGAGCCATATATAACGTGTTTTGACAATGAGACGTACAAGGCGAGCGCGGCGCTGTCATGGCCATGATAGTTAAAAACACAGACGCACAGAGCTGCTCAGGTTTCATCTCTGTTGTTGTCGTCTCACGATGTCCTGCTCTGAATGACCTAGCAACAAGATCTTTGACTCCTGCAACTCCTTTTTTTGAGCCATTACTTGCCAAAGCTAAAGTTACAGCTCTAATCGAAAAGTGACCCTGTGAAATACTGCCCTTGTTTTCTGGTGTGAAGTGTTTACATTTCCCTGACGCTTGTCTCCAGAGCAACATTTTTAGCGTCACTCTGATTCTCAATGAAGACGACAAGAAATAAAATCAAGTACTAAAAGACAATTGACTGTTACATTTGCTTCGAAGGTTTATGAATCAAAGCTGTTCATAGAGACAAACTTCTAATGTCACTTTAATCATGGATTATCATTTGTGTTGCTAATTCATCTCAGTAAATAATAATGATGTTGTCATAGTGTTACCTCAGAGGTTTTTACACTGGTCTGACTGGCTTCTGTAAAAGTTATGAGATTTAAAAAAAAAAAAAAAAAAAAGAATAGCACTGAATAATGTTCATCAAGTGTTTGTTTCTGTTGAATTTGCATTTTATTTTTTTATGTGTGTTAAGTGATGTGATTCATTCACTATTGATCGATACATGATTTTGTACATGAATAACAATGCAATAAATGGGGTTAAAACTCTCAGTTGACTTGTGAAACTGTAAAAAAATAAAAAATAAAAAATTTACTGATTTTACTGATTTACTGATAAAATCTCAGGGAAATGATTGTTTTAACACACCTGTTTTATGAAGAATGACCTGGTATTTCCTAATCTCAGTGAATTTCATAGAGTAATGTGGAGCATTTACTTGACCTACACTTAAAAGACATGTAAGATAAGATGGTGGGTGTTAAACAGTGCTTTATAGGGTAAATGTGTCTGAGACAGAGTGTGACATCACCTCTAAATACATGTAATATGTGGAACAAGAACGTAACAGCTTCCAATGAAAAGAACCAAAAGAACATTTTCACATATATACACACTGTTGGGAATGACATGCAGTAAGTGACAGATTATTGTTTTTAGTTTTAATGTTTAATATATAAACAGTAAGTTAAAAAATTAAATAAGAGTCGTGTTAGAATGGCCAAGTTTACAGCATAAATACACTGCATCAGGGATAAATTTTTTTGTAACTCAGCTGTGCAGGTTATCCAATGCCAAAATATTACCCATAATATAGGAAGTGGCTGTTGTGATTGACAGGTGAGTCTGTATCTGCAGCTAGCGTTAGCATAGCTGATCAGATTATTTCAGAACTCTAGTTTATTAAATTAAATTACGAAATCAAATATTTTTGTCTCTTTCTCTTTGGTGTCGTTGTATTTAAGGACTTCTACAACCGAGACTGTTAGAAGATTCTGTAATGGCGTTTACCACAATTTAATAACAATAACATGTATAAAGTAGTAGCATTAGCAGATATTAGCATTAATCTGTACAGGGAGCCAAAGTCCCGCCCCTTCCTGTTGTGTCCCATGGATCGTATTTCAGGAAATAAAAAATTCACTGGTGAGTGACAAATCACTTTTACACATGTGATATTTTTCATCTTAAAAGATAATGTTACAAGTTATGATTGTCACAGTTTGTGGTAAAACTCTTGAAGTATCAGACTTTCATTAATAAGTCGTGGAAGTGACGTCATAGTTACCGTCTCTGTCCACAATGTGTTTAGAGCTGTAGAAGATAACTGCAGGTTCGACGGGGTAAAAATCTAATGTTATTGTAGATAATTCATTTGTCAGACGGGGCAGTTGTTCATTTACGTGCTTTACTAGTTTCACAATGATGCATATAAGACACGTCACAGCAACATCATTTATGACGCTTCTGACGGAGGCTACCGGAAGTAGCCGAAACTAGCAAAGCAGGTAAACAACCAACTAAACACTGATACTAGCAGTTATTTAACACTTGACGTATTTGTGGTGGGTGTTCTGAATGTAAGATTGAACGTAAATATTCATAAAAATCCAACCGTTTGCTCAATAAGGAAATTTTCAAATCATGCTGATAGAATAGACCTTGTGCTTTCCAGAGACATCGGAGCATGCTCAGTGCATCCCCCTACCACCTGTGGAATGGCGGGGTAAATCACAGAGCAATGAATTAGACTAACTCACTATTAAAAATAGACAGTTTGGGCTATGTTTTTCCCCTACTGTTTTTAATGTTGTTTCCAGTGTTGTGGTGCTTTTTTTTTTTTTACTATGTTTTTACTGGCTTTTGAACGTGTAACTGCTTTTTGGAGTTCAACCTGATAACAAAAAGCAGCTTGACTGATTTAAAAAAAAAAAGAATCCTAAAACAAAATCTACTGGACACAAATTGATTGCCTTATTTAGTAAATAACTGTAAAAATTCAATTCCTGTCTTTTTCACTTATTCCACCCTGTTTTAACACAATAGAGCAAATCCACTGAAGTAAAGGATCATTGACAGCAACCTGAAATAAGCAGGGGTTAAAGGGTTAACTTTAATCAGAATACAATTGAACTGATTTGAACCCCATTAAAACAAATCAGAATTCTCACTAACAACAAACTCTACCTTCATAATCACCTGTTTTATTAGTGAATACTGTGATTTTAAATTATTAGGATTGTATATATTTATTTAGTTTCACACTCAGACACATAACACCTTGTCTCAGTCTGACCGTCATTATACGACTTCTGCTGCTTTGTTTTTTTGTTTTTTTTTTTCATTTGCATGTTGGCCTGAAGCGGTGGAGCAGATGGACCAGTTGAGCCACTTTACAGACTTGAGATAATTACACAGTACAACACCTTCAGCACCTGCTAGTTCATTAATCTCCTCAGCTATTTATATATGTTTTCTTGTGACTTGAAGTCTGAGGTCTTGCATTTGTTCACACATTCTTGTTATTTTATGCTCTGTCATCTTAATTTAATGTCTTTTCATGAGTGAAAAGTGTTTTTTTTTTTTTTAGAATTACATGTAAGTTGGATAAAGTTTAACTAAACTCTAGGTTTTAACTATTTTTCATCCACAGCTTGGTAAATGAGATGTGGTTTGTGTGTGTGTGTGTGTGTGTGTGTGTGTGTGTGTGTGTGTGTGTGTGTGTGTGTGTGTGTGTGTGTGTGTGTGAAATATTCAGTAATTAAAAAAAAAAAAAGACTTATACATGTGAAATCTGCAGAAATGTCTCCTTTTGGGATGAAAATACACCCCCATATACTGTAAATCAGTGTCAATCAATATGAAAACTAATGGACAGGATGATTTTATTAAATATTTTATAATTTTCTTTTGAGCATAAAGTGAGAATAAAACCAGTGTCTATTTTAATAAAGAATGAATTTTACAACATGGCCACTACAGGTATTTTATATTATTTCATACAGTATAAATTATGTAATCTAATCCATTTGTTTTCTATTTTTGCAATTCCCCCCAGAAATGAAATGAGCTAGGATGAACATTAAACTAAAAAACTAATAAGAAATCAAACAAAAAATAGTGGACTGAATCAAGTGTCTTTCTACATGGATTTTCAGTAAGTTATCATTTACATAATATCGGTGATGGTTATTTATATGTTATTGCCTTTAAAATGTTACAAAAAAAAATGGTGTGTCAAATGTGTCTGTTTTTATTTCTAGAACTTTGTAAGCATTTATCTGTATAAACAAATTTTGTGCAAAAATATTAACTGAAATATGCCTTCAAACATATTAAATGGCCATGAATGAATAAATTATCCTTTCATTAACAAAAAATAATTATTCAAATGAACTCATCTCGAATAATATACAATAAAACGTTCTGAAAATGTTAGCAAAGGTTAAACAATATTATGTGTGTGTATATATATATATATATATATATATATATATATACATATCTTTTTTTTAAAAAAAACATAAGAATATTGAAATCAAATCAGCTCAGGTGTGTCACTTTTATTATATGAATGTATTTATTATTATTTAATAATTCTCATTATTTATTTTGTATTCAGTACATGATGACTCCTTAATAAACAAACAAATAAATAAATAAATAAAGTCAAGTACTCCCTGGCCTTCTTCCACACACTCCATTCTGAGAACCTCTGTTATAACAGACTGATGAAGTCTTTAGGTTTATTCTGAGTCCTCGGTCTCCTGTGGATCACGTGACCCCAAAGACGTAAAGCCACCACCGGCGTTGACGTTACTCACTTCACAGGCTCGTTCACGCCGCGTCCCGTCGCCCCGCCCCTTTTAAAATGCACCTGTTCGTATCTGTGACACCTGGATCAGAGGCTGAGGAGGCTGAGGGCCAGCAGCAGCAGCAGCAGCAGCATGGGAGGTGAGGACGGAATGAAAGAGGCTCTGGAAGAATCTGGACAATAATCTGTAGAATAATCCTATTGTTCGGTGTGTGTGTGCGCGTGCTCGTGTGTGTGTGTTTTCTATAGTTCACAGTCTTTACATCTAGTCGGTTCATTTTACTGGTAATTCAACCCTAAAGCCTAGTATTTACATTCACATACGGTCGGGAAAAAAATTATTAGACCACCCCTTGTTTTCTTTGTTGTTTGTTTTAGACTAATATAATGATAACAACAAAAATATCTCATAGTATTTTAATTTCAGAGTTGATATCTATATGTTTACTTGATAAAAACCAAAATCACTTCAGTTCTTACATGAATATTTATGTCATTGTACTGATAAAAACAGTGCTTTTAGACATCCCATGTTTTTATTTTCTGTCTGTTTTAGTCAAATGACACACACAGGAGTTAGGATTGGATTACATAACTATTGATTTTGATGACTTTTGATGATCTAATAATTTTTTCCATGACTGTACTTAATCAGGAGAAGGCTAACTGTAAATCATGCTAACAGTGACTCATGCTAACAATAAATTATGCTAACAGTAAATCATGCTAATAATAAATTATGCTAACACTAAATCATGCTAACTGTAAATCAGTTTCATACCTTCTTTTTCTACATGGATTCTCTTCTGTCTCTTATGTTGACAGCTCATTGTTTCTAAAGCAATCAAACAAAACAAAACAAACAAACAAAAAAAAAACAACAGTATGAGAATTCATGTGAAACTGGACCTTTTAACAGATTATTATGGAATATAATGGGGTCTAATAATGTGTATTTAGTGAAATCCAGTAGCTATTTGTTTTGTTTTGTTTTTACAACTTAACAACTGTTCACATTGAAAAATATTTATATTTTACTTTACAAGTTGTGATTTGAGAAACTTTTCATACTTTACTGTCATTAGTAATCATTCAAATGTAATATGTCACAGCGTCATTTAACTGATTATAACAAGAAATGGTTTCTAACAATGTATATTTGGGGAAAAAATTGGGTGTCTTTCTCAGTATGAAGCTTTAAAACAAAACCATATATGTTAATATAGAGTATTCGCAACCACTGAGCTGACAAGTTAAAAACAGTTATAAAACAGGTTTTATGTCATGTTTCTAATAAAAACATACAAGGGCAGTGATAAGTATGGCTAGAAATATCTGATAAATTATATTAAAATCAAATCGAATCATTAAATTAAATCTTATTTCATATAAAATTGGAAAAACCTATGCTTAAATGTTTGATTTTCACTAGGAATCACCATTAACTTTGTTATAATATGCTTTATTGTGAATTTTGCAAATATAAGGACATTTTATTAACTTCAGTATGGAATTTTACCTTACTCTGGTATTGTGTATTTTATATTATTACATATTTGTTTGCATTATTGTGTTTGACAAATGCACATTATAAGTGTTGGAGTATATGTCATAATATACTTATATGCTGCCCAAATCCAGCCCACCAAAGGGTCCAGTCCGGCCCCTGTGATGACTTTATGAAATGTTAAAATTAAACTAATATATTAACAATCATTTTAGTTCAGTTCCATAGACAGAACAATACAGTTAAAGTGGGTCAAATCTGTACTACACTACCATAATATCTAATACATACTCACAACTCTGTAAACATTTACACCAAAAGAAAGTATAATTTTACAAAACGTGAATAATGTGAGGAAATATGAACAACCTGAAATGTCTTCAGTGCAGTTTTAACAATATTATTATATGTTATTGAATATTTTGTGTATTTGTAGATCCACTGTGATCTGTAAGTTATAAAATACATGTGAAAATAATAAACTGAAGCAGAATATTGTTAAAATCACACTTATTTTTTAGATTGTCTATAATATTCACATTGTTTTAAAGCATAGTTTGTAGATGTAAACAGTTTAATAACGTTTTTTTTTTCATTCTAAAACAGAAAAGTTTAGAGTTGACGTTATTTATATATTATTATATTATTATTTCATTTAAGATCAAATTAGGTGAATGTGGAACTGAACTAAAATGAGTTTGACACCCCTGAACTAAAACATCATCCCTAATGTGAGAAAAGGTTCATATTTGAATACAAGTAAAACCACTGAGGGAGTGGTAACTGATTTTCATAAAGCGCCTTTACACGTGCTACACCTGTTGTCTGCTGTTGCGATGTAAATTGAGATTTGTGTGCTTTAATTCTTAAACTGTGATTTTCATGAGGAGCCTTTGGGTATTGTTTCCCTTTTCTTTGTCTGCCAGGTGCTTACTCCGGTGAGAAGATGTCAGGAGTTTTTTCCTACGAGAGCTCGGAGATCGACTGGTGTGAAGACAACTACCAACACTCCGAACATGTCGTGGAGTTCTTCAACACTGTGAGTCTGTTTGTTTGTTTTTGGCAGGAATACCTTTACTTCCGTCGCCTTCTGCCTGTTGTCGACTGACTTGTGTTTCCTTGCAGATCAGCAGCTTCTTCTTCTTCATCATCTCTCCCATTATGCTCTACCTCCTACATCCTTACGCCAAAGAGAGGAACCTGGCGATCCACATAGTCTGGGTCATGATGATATTTGTAGGTCAGTTTGGTACCTCCACCAAGAAGGTTATGTTTTTGCTGGCGTTTGTCTGTGTCTGTCTGTCTGACTTTTAGCCAGATAACTGAAAAAGTTATGGACACATTTTGATGAAATTTTCAGGATTTGTTGGCAATGGCACAAGGAAGAAATTATTAATTTTTGGGGGTGATCCGGAAGA
>JAPSES010025022.1:0-13152 GCA_029822895.1 Maxillicosta whitleyi
TTATGAACCACTGCAGTACTGACCCATGGAAGGATCAGAACTATTTGTGCAGTTAAATCCACTGAATGTCTCCTGGATTCAAAACCAAAGGTGGTGACGTCAAATATTGCATGCGAGTTTTTTTTTGGCTGGGCAGTGTATTTACTATGTCTAAAAGAATGTACCTTGTTTTGGGGGCAGGGCAGGAGCCTTTGGCAGAGGACTGGAGGGGGCGGTGTGAAGGATCCGTTCTCCGTTTTCATCGTTGGCAGAAACATATGCTGATCACACACGTTTTTACAGGGTTAACTTCATAGATCATCTCTAAAATAAGGAACATTCTTAAAAGAGGTGAATGGCTTCCTTACTGATATTCTCTTCATAAGGTTCTTCAAGTAGAAAAGGCTGTAGCGTCCCTGCCGTCTTCTCAACCAGGGCGTCGATAACCTCATGAAGTGTAGCACATGGAATCTGCGGCAGTAACAAGGTCATGTATGACACTTCCTACAGCTGCTGATTTATGTTTATTGAGCTGACTGCTTTAGTGTTAAAAAAAAAAAAAAAAGTCTTGTCATTTTCATCAAACTCTTTAAGCTGTGAAAACACTGTGACTGGTGTAGAAGTGCTGTCATGTTTGTTTCTGGTAAGACGACATATTTTAGTGTTTTAATCTGACAGCAGACAATCACACCTGGTTTGAGATTTGCAGCATCAAATATTTGACAAGTCTATGTTGTGATGAAATATGTTTGAAAAAATGCAGTGATGTATGTTGGTGGTGATGTTATCTCCATACAAAACTGGATTAGTCTCTTTCAATATGGGCACCAAGAGCACATGCTCAAATAATTTTATTATGTTGGAAATTACGCCTGTTTTCACTGATCTTGTTAAATCCAGTTTTGCACATTGTGCACCGGTATTGTGGGACAGCAGCAGAAATAGCTTAAGATTCATCATATGCATCTTACTAATATATAATGTTAAATGGTTTAGAGCAGGGGTGTCGCACTGTTTTAGTTCAGGGGCCACTAACAGCCCAGTTTGAGCTTCAGTGGGTCAGATCAGGAAATAATAACATACATAAAACTATAAATAATGACAATTCCAGGTTTTCTGTCTTTGTTTTAATGCAATAAAATACAAATACATTACAAAAATATTTATATTTACAAACCATCCTCTTACAAAAAATGTGAATAACCTGAACAACCACAAACAATGCGAAATTTTTAAGAAAAATATGTTTCTTTTTAACAATATTATGCTGCAGTTTATCATTTCCACATGTATATTACAAGTCAAAGATCACGGTGGATCGACAAAGGTGAAAAACATTGAGTAACAGGCAAAATATTATTAAAATTGAACTTATTTTTCTTAAGAAATTTCAGGTTGTCCATATTAAACTGTATATATAGACAGGTTAGTTTTGAAAATATTAAAACATTTTCATGCAATTTTACTTTTTTGCACTTAAGGCAAAGATTAGAGTTGTTATTTTTAGGTTTATAGGTTATTATTGTACTGCTCTGGCCCACTTGAGATCTACTTGGGTTTATGTGGTGCCTGAACTAAAGTTCATTTGATTGCTAACATCTTTAGTATAATTTTTTGCAAATTCAACCCACAGGCTGGATTTGAACCCTTTTAGCTGGCTGGTTTTGGCCCACAGGCTGTATGTTTGCCAATGATTTAGAGTTTTATTGTTTTCTTGAATCGCTATATTGTTTTTGCTCTTATTACCACTCGTGTTCTGGTGTCATTTTATTTGCTAGGTCTTATGTTGTTTGCAGAGTCAATTGTTTTGATCGTCACTATTTTTCTTGGATATATTGCAAATTAGACCTTCACTTCTCAGTATATTCTGAGGTTAAATAAAGGTTAAATGTGCATCCATGAAAAAGCAAAAATAGAATCTGTCAACATAGGACTAAACAACCCTATTAAAAAATTGGACAGTTACAGTTCCATGATGTAATGTGAATTATATGTACTACATACTATATATATGTGCTATATGTACTGTATATTATGTACTTACAGGATTTTCCACATCAATAATATATCCACCTTGGTCCCTCTGAGTCACACGGTAATGCCGGAACACTGACCTAATCCACAATTTAAAAAAAGAAAAAAGCACATAATATTTGACATGACTGCAGTGTTGATGATATTTGCATGTATGAGGTCCTCATGTTGAGCGTGCATCACCCGTTAAGGTCCTGTCGAGTGGTGACAGCTAGTGAACATCCATCTCTACCGGGTCGGAGTAACATGTTGCCACAGTCTGGGTGTCTCTCCAAAAGTACTTCTGCTTCTGTTCGAGACACTGGTCGAAAACACCTGCACGCCACACAAAAGTAAATAAGTTATACTGTATATGCACACATGATAAAGTGAATGTATGTGGCTCTTAGAAAATAACTCACGGTGGGATCTCCCCTACTAAAGGCACGGACAGAGGTGATGGCGGGGCCCGTGTAGGAGTGCGAGTTCTCCGTCTGGACCGTTCTTTATCCACCACCTCCCTCAGCATCTGCAGCTGGCCCGGCAGCAGCGTGAGACAGGACGGCACATTCAGCTGAGCAGAGGACAGGGAAATGTGTTACAAAACAGGGAGGTGGGATGAAACAAGAACGCAGAATGAAAGCAATAAAACACAGGTTTATATTTACATCTATAACAGAGTAGAGGAAACCTTTCCACAGCTCCCGTGATTCCAGATTGGGTGCCTGGAAAACACAACATCATGTTTACTCAAAGAGAAGGCCGTGTTAAATGTAATGTACAATATACTGTACATGTGACCAGTGGTGGAATGCAACCAGAGTGTTTGTATTTTACTTAAGCATTTCCATTTTAAACAGATTTATATCCTTCTGTTTGGCTGCATTTCAAAGTTAATGTTTTCTATTAAGTCCTAATAATATGGAGAAGTAACATTAATAATCCAAAAACAATATACAGTATATAGCAGTAAAACACAAGCAAGTACCATTTACTGCACAGTGAAAAACTGTTCTTTTTTGATAATACTGAACCTTTACTTGTGGTGTATTTCCATACCATATTAGTAAAAAGTAACAAAAGAACAAATACGTTGTTACTGTTTTCAGGGGCCTGTAGTTCAATTGAATACTCTTATTCAACTTTCTACTTTTCAATACTTTTAGAACAAATATCTGTACCAACTAACACAGCTCCATAAATGTGTTGTTTTACAGCTTTGGAAGTGGACTTTACCTCATTGCATTTACTCCCCACATTAAGACTGATTTCAACTAGCATTTATGGGAAAATAATGATACAATACACACTAGACAATAGGTAAAGACAAGTCACCTGGTATCAGGAGGACTATTGTTCACATGGATGATGTGAAGAAGTTGAAATGTTGTTTGATTTTATTTTTGTGGACATCTGCCACCTCTGCTTATGTAAAGGATGTGAACAGTTTTACCACTACTGTGTGTGTGACTGTACAAGGTCATTACTGTAAGTTTTGTCTCTCCGTCCTTCATTCTCAGAATGAGCCTGGCTGCCTCCAAGTTTCTGTCACGACCACAGTCGTCCTTCAAAGACACAAACCCCCCGAGGTCCAGCTTCTCCACATACTGTAAAATCATGCACACAAATATACTTCAGTGCCAGCAACACAGCACCGATTACAAATGCAATACAGGCTGTTTATGACTATAAACTTACATGAATGTCCTTAGCATTATTAAAGAAATACAAAGTGTTCCCACACAAACAAGTCCACAAACGCCTGGATGCCTGTCACACAGAAAAACACAAACAGTGAGTGAACAAATTGTGATAAGTTGCTGTCAACAACAGTGCTGTTTTTTTTCTTCCAAATTTGTGTCATGGATAGTCTTTTTTATTACCCCTTTATTTCCTGTCCCATGAGATGGACAGCAGCTGCTGTCAATCTGTCGTCATGGATCAGTGCAACCCTCTGCACCTGAGCCTGGCTCAAATGACACATCTATATTGCATTTAAATGTGTCTAATGGGAGTGGATGGGGGTTGGGAGGAGGACATTCTCCTCATAGATACCTTAAATATGGGGAGAATGTGCTAACAATTTCTTTAAATAATATAGTCATGTTGACACGGAAAAGACAGTTTAATGATCATCAGCACACTAAGGAACGTCTCTTGAGTTTGCATAAAAATGCGTAGCTAATGTCACTGTATATGGTTCAGATAAATGATACAGACACACATAACAAATGTGATGCGCACCAAAACTGACATGCAATGTTCAGTCACTAATCAGAATGCAGCAGCTCCAACAGCCTGATTCCTACTTGAATTGTTGCATGCTTTGCCTGTCATTCTCGTGTAAAATCAGACTGAACAGCACAACAAATATGTTGTCGGTATGTGGAAAAATCCCCACCAACGCCAGTGTAGGTCTCGCCTCGCCCATCCTAACACAATGAGGAAGTTGACAGCTCAGTGGGAATGGGGGATCAGCCGGTGCAGACGCGCACAGACCACCACTGTCCACAACATGCACTGAAACAACATGGCACTCCATCCGCACCAGGCCGAGCTCACCTTCTCCTTCGGTCCACGCTTTTCCAGGTATCCTTCGTAGTAGCAGGGTGGGAGCTGCGCCCGGGGTCCCCCTGGCCCGGAGCGCTGCCTGACGGGTGCAGCCGCCATGAGTGTCGCTGGCTGGGCACCGACCGAGGACAAAGGGGCGCTGAGTAATTCGGGGAGTGACACGCCTTCCCCGATGAGATAGAGCTGTGGCAATAATCCAACAGCTGGAGCCTGCTATGTGTACGGGCTCACTCACTCACACACACACACTGGGCTGTGGAGATTAAAAATCTAATGGCTGGGGATAAATGTCCCGTGTATGAAGCAATTTACAGAGGAAACAGAAATAGCGCAGATATAATAAAAATGACTGGTTCTGAAATTAAGTTTTCTGAATTGAGGTAATTCTACAGCTCTAGGACAGTTTCTGGATACCACTTAAATATTTCCATTTAAAATAACCACCTGAGTAAAAAGAATAGACACAACAGCAGATAAATGGTTTCATATTTATTCAAAGAAATGAATGAACAGCATTCACTCCCCTTTATATAATAACAAAAATATACAATGCACTGAAGATTACATTTAGTACAGAGGTAATCCATATATCCTACAGATAATCCAGGATAATCCCACTTCTGGTCTCCCCGCAGTGTCACTTACAAAAATAAGGAATTGCTTAAGACTGAGGCTGTAATAGACACATGCAAAGCGGTTACATCTTAATACAGATCATTTCTTTAAGATTGTGCAGAATAAAAAGAGCTTGAAAGTCAGATAATACTTCATTAATTACTATTGTAAGAGACACTTTTGCCTCTGCTATCACACAATATAATGTAATAAATGTCAGCTGCAGCATTCAGACAACTATTTCAGCTGTGACAGCAGCACACACAAATTGATCAAACCCCTTTGTTCAACATTATTCATCATCAATATTATACAAGCCACATAATAGCCCAAGATGAGCCCATGACCCTTTCCCCCCTCTAACTCTAGGCTTTTGATTTAGTGTAATGACGCATGTAAACGTACACCTGAACCACATAGATTATTACTCAACACAGGCACCACATGGCCCTAACATAACATGAATAACATATGACACATGCAAACCTAACATTTAGAGGCGCATACTATGATAACAAAGAAGATTATTTCAGGGGTGGACCCTGAGACCGCTCCAGAGGCACCATGGGACAGGGATGGGGTAAATAATATGAAAGGGGTTAGGGGTACAGAGGCAGGTGGTGAATAAAGAGTAGTGGGGGAGGGCCTAATCCACTGCTGTGTGCCCTTCTCTGCTGAAAAGACCTGTCTGTTCCACTCCCGGTTTAAATAGCGATGGGTGAGATGACTGGAGCGGGGGCGGGTTAACAAGGGGATCATGACAAGAGGAGAAAGTTAGCATTTTCGAGAATAATACAGACCCTCACACTTCTCAGTCTCCTTGTAAAAGACTTAATTGAAACTGAAACCAGCAATTCCCAGCCATTGTGTAAAGGTCTTTCTCATTATTAGAAACTTCTGTACACGGACAGACGTGGGGCAGCATTTCTTGTCAGCTCTGGTGCATAGTTTCATCATGAAAACTGAAACAACTACAGAAACACCCAAAACACATCAGATTAATTTCCATGGTCTAAATTACAAGTTGGGGCACTAAAGCAAACATACCCAAAATAAGGAAGGGAGAAAACAAAAACACATAGTGACAGTTCCCCAAGAGCCTACAAAAGAGTTGAAAGTGACACTGCCAGCAGTATCAACAGAGCCTGAGAAAATAGATGGCTTTGTATCATAATGTAAAATATTTGGGGTCAGGAGGGAGTCATGTCTATTGTAAAACTAAAAAGACAAAACCAAACAATATTTTCATGTCAGTAATGTCTAATATTTATCCTTATTTGGCATCATTGTGTTCAAAACTCTTGAGGATAGATATAATACATTTCCTTATATAACAAATGGCAGCATCTGGATATCTGATGATATGCAACTTTCCTTTGGTATCGCCTCTAAATGAGAAGATGATGGAGTGCAGCAAAAGACCTAGTGAGAAATTCAGTTATTTACATAACTGGAAAGTAACAATACGTTAACGATTGTCAGGTCAAAAGAGGTTACATACAGCAACCATTCTTTCCACATTCACTGCCGTTTGGCTCCAGGTATTTTAAAGCTTTCTGTGCTGAAGAAAAATATAAACGGAGGACATCTGACACTGAATTATCTCATGTCACCACCAGATGGCAGTAGAGGATAATCATATACGTGACCCATGGCAGCCAGTTCTCCATGTTGACTTCAATGAGTCACCGAAAACAGTACTAGAGCCTGTAGGCACAGATGTGAAAACTAGGAGTGTAAAAGAAAAGAAAAAAAATACATGTGCAGTACCATTATGAACAATACCTTCAGCTACAGTTTATAAGGTAGACTTAGTTAAAACTAGTCAGTTGTGTTCCAATTTTCTTTAGTGTTGTGTTGTACTGTCTGGTGGTTTTAATATTTATTTACACTTCACTGATAAGAATCAGGTGAACAAAGTTATTAGAACACAAGACTGACACAAGACATTTATGGATGAATTTGCATTTTTCGTCTGAACAACTTCAACATGAAGTGAATATTCAATCCTTCATGAGACTAAAATATAATCAGTGGCTGTAGGCAGCATTGTTTTTAGCTAGACAGACCTAACAACTATGATTTAGTGTACCAAGATCAAAACAAGACATGTTTAAAGTATTAGCAACGTTTAGAAATGAGAATATAGTTGCACTTCTTAGTGTTTGCTGTCATGGTAAATGTCATTCACTCTTTCAATTTTATCAGTCTGTGATAAGGTGTAGTGTACAAAGTGCACAGGTGTGTAGAGAATGATTATGAAGCCTCAGGAAATTCACCTAAACATTACACCATCATTATTTTAATAACCCTCTTTCACAACTGAATTTAAAATTAAATTTTTCATCTTAATTTTACAAAAACTTCACTTCAGTTAAAAAGCTCAACAAAATTTAGGTCCCTGTTTTGAGAGGTTTGCCCTTTAATTACATGACAAGATTTTTTTCGACTATTGCGTGTCAATAATCGTCTATCATCGTCTTCCCTGTGCTATCCTGTCCTTTCCTTGTTGCTTTCAATATGGCAGAGGCACCACTAATTCAATATAGTTCTTGGGGAAGTAGCCAGATTTTCCGTGAAGGGATCCCTCATACCAGTTTTCATCGATTTGACTGATCAGTGTGATGATGTCGCCCTCATGAAAGCCCAGCTCTCCAGGATTCTCTGGTTCGAAGTCATACAAGGCTTTACAGCACGGCTCAGCTGCACAAAGAGACACAAAAAAAGAGAGATTCGAGAGGGGAGAAAGAACAAATGAGGTAACGTGAGAAAAGAGTTGGTAACTTTAGTACATTCTCTATAACAATCTCCCATTTTAGTGTGGTTTCCAGTATGTTTACCAGCAGGACAACAAAATAGGTCATTAAACTGGAGACATTCAAGCAGGAATAGCATTTAGGTTAGTCATCAATGTGGTAGGGAAAAATTCTTCTGAAGCGCAAGAACAAACCAGTGACATGTTACATACCACATAGTTTTATTTTCATTTTAAAGCACAAGATTTTACTTGCTATGTCTGCCTGATTAGATTAGGGAAAGACAAAATGGGTTTTTTTTGGTTCTTATGGTTCAGAAGTTTCAGTGAATCAATGAACAGGTTGTCAGACCCATGTAATTCAGCAAAAAAAAAAAAAAAAGGAGAAAAAGAAGATCTGTTAAAGGGGTGATATTTAGCTTTTCTCAAAATGGAATTATGCTTTTCAAAACATTTCCCTGTGGTCTACATAAACTGTAAATGCTCTGCTTGGGCCTGAATTCTTCATTAATTCAACTCCACAGGTCCATCTTTAATCCTATTTCTGAGTAATGACACCACAAAGGTTGTTTGTGAGTGCTGGCCCTTTAAAAGCAAATGAGCCACATCATGCCCAACCCTCTCCAGGTTGTTGACTGTGCTGCTCCAAATACACAAATAAATGAATCCAAGACTAATAAAGGTGGGTTTAGCAAAAATATGACCCCTTTAAAGTCCCCCTGCATTTAACAGAGAAAAACATATGAGTAATTTGTCATAAGAAGGCTTACATCAAAGTACAGATCACTTTAAAATGTCACATTATACTGAGTGATTAAAATACCACAATGTACAGTATGTGTGGTTTACTGAAGCTTCTGTGTTTTTACAGCCTTGCTCAGACATCATAATCCTCAAACTCTGACAAATCTCATCTTGTTCTGGAGACCTGGCAGAGGATGAGTGGTTGACCCAACACACATTAACAATGTTAGTGAAATACTTGACTGACACGCAGACATGCATACGCCTCTCTGCTGTACACTTGTATAACAGACTGAGGGCAATTAGTCAATTTGACCGTTTTTGAGTATCACTTTGTCTTCTTCTGTCTGACTCACGCGGTCTGTTCTTGATCGACGTTCTTTGGAAGGATGAACCTGGATATTGTGCTGCAGCTGATTAGCATTACAAAAGGAAACAAAAGATTCATAAGAATGAAACTGATGGGAACACAGGCCTTCTTTGCAGTTGGACGGCACATACACGCAGATGGTCAAGCTCATACTCCCTAAATATATAGAACAAAGTTTACCTGGAGAGTAGGCTGGAGGGCTGGATGCAGGTGGGGAGTATCCTCCATTGGTGTTTTCAACCTCTCCAAAGTCAATGACTGGCCTGGGCTTTGGCGTGTATTCACGCCTTGGCCGAGACTGAGCCTCGTTCACCCTGAATGCAAACATAATAAAACATTTGTCTTCACTCACATGGTGATGGTGGATGATCCACGCTCTGGCTGGTTGTCTATGATCTTATAGAAAATAAACAGATTCTACACATAAATATTCAAAATGTGCAACTAATTTATTTTGAAAAACAAGGGTTTCTGAAAATATATTAGTGAAATAATTTCTACAGAAAATCCAAGTATATAGACTTTATTATTTGTGAACGGGTGTCCCTCAGCATCAGGTGCCTTTTAACATTCATTACCTGAAATCAGTTGAGGAAACGAAATTATGCTGAATCACTGTTCGTCATGAGCTAGAGCACACAGCCTTAACATACAGTACAAAAGGCATGCAGTCTTCCACAAATAGCCATGGTACTGACCTTTCTCTCAGTTTTTCAGAAAGCTCCTCCAGCACTTGTGAGGCCTGTTTATGGTACTGCAGTAGAGACTCCACAAAAGATGACAGCTGACTCACCTGCTCCACCTACACACACACACACAAAATATTTTAAACAGGCACACAGCTCCTTCATTATATTGGTCTTTTGTGATCCTTATGGGAATCTTAATTACAACTTCACATTTATTTGTCATCATATAACAACTCTACATTGTAAAAGCGACACCTGATTAAGATATATATGGAAATGAAAAACACAAAGCAAACAAAACAGGTTTGACAAGCTCACTGTTGTGTAAGTCACTGTGGAAAAAAATAAGGTGTGTCCCTTGACATTTACTATCCTTAAAAACAAAACAAGCTGCTTGCTAGATGAGAAGTTGTGGTAGAAAACAATATCCATTTCGTAAGTCTCACAGAAGCATAACAGAGAAGGTAACTCATACCCTGGTTAGCTGTTGACTTTTCTAGTAATTGACACTGTTACCAAGTTGCTTATGGAGGGTCAGATTTCTCTCTTTATTTTCAGATGCAGGTGAAACTACTTTGTAAATAAGAAATGTGCTAAGAATGTTAATTTAGCTTAATCAACCTACAAAAAAGCTACAGTTTTTTCACGATATCTAATTGTTTGGCAAACTGACATGTGCTTTAAAAGCCTTAAAGCTTAATGCTGAATTTTCTGGCATTATTGAGCAAAGGTTCCCTAATTACTTTTTTCCATAATTACTTTTTAGCTAACTGTAATTCAGTTGGTCTGCGAATAAACAAAAATTCTACTAACTTCTGTGGGTTGTAGAAAACCTACCCCCATGATGCACACTTTGGTAAATCACAGGTGAGTTCAGACAGGCAGAGTGTTATATGCATGACTTAATGCAATTGTACAAATTGCCTGTAATTACCAGTCACTTGTCTGTTTTCCACAGCATTGTGAAATGACAATACTTCTGTTATTTATAGTCATTTGATTTGGACAGAGGGAGGAGAAAGCTACAGAAGGAAGGCCTGGATTTTTTCAGATTTTGGTTCCCCCCAGATTTAAGATATTAATCCACTAGAATTTGTCCTATTTCTTTGATCAACTTATAAATGAGTTCCTGGTAGAGAACTGGTCACAGAACCACCATCTGCTGAGAAGTGAACAGATACTCTAGGTTTGCATTAAACAAACATATTTAGGCCTCAGGCATGAAGTCTAAATCTAAAATGCAAAGTAAACTTTAGTTTAGTCTACTGGCTACTCACATCTGTTTCAAGCAGGTTGTGCATGGCGCTCTCTGCCATCTCCTTGGACTCATGAAATTTCTCCAAAGACTGCCTGATCTCTTCATCTGGGATTTTCCCCTGACGTTTCTTTTTATAATCATAGTCCAGACGGCGGCTCCCCAGCTTTTTCAGGTGGTGCTGAGGGGGTTGAAGGATAAAGACAAATAGGATCAGATCTCACAAACTATCATTTTCCATAAATAAAAGGTTCGGTTAATCTGGAAACTTTCCTTTGACATTAGCAAGTTGTTCAAATGATTACACAAGTTGTAAAAATTATTTTATACAAATGTATGTGACACACAATCAAACATGCTAAAGAGTTTATATTGGGTAAGTATGTGTCAGGAATTCTACCTCCTCGACTCTACCTGGATGTCTTTGATGTCCTTTTCAGCAACTGCCTGCAGTGGGTCTATAAAGTTCTGCTTTACATCAATATCCAGAGAGTCTTTGACCTCTGCCATCCTTTTCATTGACTCTCCTATGTCTACAAGGGCTCCACCTGTGGTATGTACACAAATACAAAATACAAGCATAAGAGAGTGAGGGACACACCATTAATCATCAGTAGTTCTGGAAATAAAGGTGTAAATATAAAAATCTAAGTAACATACATTCCATTTTTCACAAGTCTTCTTACCAAAGTTATTGTCCTCGCCCATCTCTTGCCCATATTTGGTCATGCATTCTCCCAAGAGGCCCTCAGGCTGAGGGTAGCCTGGACTTTTCACCTGCCCACGGATTTTGGACACTGTATTGAGCATAGACAGCTTTGCTCTAGTTGCAGGGTTGGGTTGAAGATACTCTGAAGTTTTATTGATGACTTCGACCACTGCTTTGCTGGTTATATCTGCTTTCTGGATAAGGGTTAGAGGATGACACAAAATGAACTTTGTTTGAAGAATGTTTAAGTTTAAATACAACGCTTAATAGTGTGGTCCACAAAATAATGGTGCTTAAAAAGTTTCATATGTCTTGCCTCACAAGACATTTTTTGAGTCTAACACATAACAAATATTCCATGTAAAATATCAGCCTGATTGGTTAATATTTAGAGGTAGCTCAAGACTCCTAAGGTTTTGCTTTGGAGGCATCATTTAGTATTGATAGTGTTACCTTTACAAACAGTATTAAATGATGACTTTTTTTTTTTTTTTTTACAAAAGGTAAATACAGTTTATTTAAATAAAATGTGAATAATAGAAAATAAGTTATGTGTAAAGCTATATATATATATATACATATATGATCATATACATACATGATCATTGACCACCTTGATGTTCAAAGTAATTGCCTTGGCTTCTTGATACATTAGTCATTCCAGGAAGAGGCATCATACACGAGAAAGCCTAGACTTAGGCCTCTAGCTTCTTGGAATTTGTTGCATTTCCAGTTGCCATCGCTTATCAGGTTTCTCTAGTTTCTCTTTGCTTGGGCATTGCCAAATGTAAATGGACTGCACTTATTTATATTTTTCCAAACCTTCATGGTAGTGCTTTACAATTTACCTTTCACCACCACCAAGTAGACTTCAACACATGGACAATTGGAGCTAGGATTCAAACCACCGATCATTCGGTTATTGGACAACCCCCTCTACCAACTGCTGTCCCCAAAACAAGTGATGAACTCATAACCTGGAAGAACCCCATAAGCCATAAGGTCACCAAAATACCAAGCTTGAGCTACCCGTAAATATTTACCTATTAAATTAAATTCTGCACAAGTTAATTCTTCCATAGGTAGACTCATCTAAGACCTTGAACTTTGATTTTTTTGGACCACCCTAGTGTTTAATAAACCTAGGCTGGCTCTAGGCAACTTATATTACAGGAAAAGAAAACAGTCTGCGTGTAAAGCATGCAAAAATGTTTGGAATTACCCTTTCAAGTTCCTTGAAGTCTTCATCCAGTTTAGTTCCTTCCGCACCCCCAACCTTCTCACTCATCATCTTTGAACAAAGCAAAAACAGCAACGAAGCAAATCAAACTGAGAATATTTTACATTATTTCATGACAACATTTTTACTTACATGTGGGTCAGTCCATGTCAAATCACCCAATACAGAAAAAGCTGGTTGCTGCACCATTTTCAAATTTAACAAGCTTCCAC
>JAPSES010025049.1:0-13151 GCA_029822895.1 Maxillicosta whitleyi
ATACTGGTCCACCTCAAATTATAAGGTATGGTATGAAGTCTAATGATTCCTGTTAAAGCCTAAATAAGCCCATAACAACCTAATATGAAGACTATTAAAGCACTGTAATTTCATATACAAGAAACACAGTCTAATAAGAATATTGAATAGTAGCTTCACTCCAAAATGCAAATCATCGTTCAATGTAAGCAACACAACTTCATGTCTTAGTGTTTTGTCATATCCTTTATGTTGTTTTCACTGTGTTATTTATTTTGTGTAACTTGCACCATAGTATTTTACGGTAAAATTGGCACAATGGTGCAAAAGCATGAACACCAAAGTATTGAGGGAGTTAAAATATACACAGGAAAAGTGAAAAGATGTCAGATACAATGAATATTAAAGTTGAATACAGATATTTCTAGTTAAGTACAGAAACAAAGTGTGATCCCTGGAAAAAGTAGAATAAAGTCCCAGGATATGGACTACATGTCCTGGAGAGGGTTCTAGTTCCTACCTCTGTACTGTGTGTACAAAGTTGTGGTGTCCTACCTGTCTGAAAGTCTCCTGTGAGTGTGGATGTCCACCAGCTTTGCCAGATGTTCGATGTGGGACACCTGTGTGGCTTTCAGAGGGTGGATCTTGAACTTGGACACAGCTCCACGTAGGAGCTCCTCTTCAACGCTCTGCTCCAGCTGCTCCCACAGCGCAATGGCATCGGCAATGCAGGCCCTAAAGACACCCAGAGGTTCAGACTCAGGCAGTGAAATATGACAGTGCACTGTTCAACAAGGTTAATGTAGATACCCACTTAGGATATGAATTTCTGCAAGTGTTTATTTTCTGCAACATTCTTTTAACCTATTTCAGACACTACTGGCAGCTTTTGCACCCTCTGAGGACCTTTAAATCAAAAAATGTACATGCACAAAAACTGCTATAGAACATTATGTATCAATAGTTTTTCTTTTATTTTGCATTAATCTCCAAAACCACATCAGTTCTGCTCAAAACTATTAAAAGTTCAATCAATCTTTCTTCATTTTCAGGATTTTAACCCGTTAAATGCCAGTTTGAATAAATGATGCAACTGTTATTTAGAAAAAATACATATATTTTATATAATGAATATGTCAAAAAGGTGCAACAACACAGACTTCATTGCATTAGTATGTTTTTATCAGAAAATTTTGTTCCAGTCTAAGTCAATGAGGCAATGTTACCATGAAGCTCCTGTGTTGCATAAAAATTACTAAAAATTACTAATGCTACTACTGTCCAAGACTGATATAAAACAGTGCCACATCCCTCCACTCTGTGTTATATACAAAATATGTCATATCTTGTGTTTTTTTTAATTGCATCACATATTCAAACTTGCATTCAAAAAGTTAAAATCCCCCAAATTATTGAGCATTTAATAGTTTTGTGAAGAGGTGAAGCCGTTTAAGAGATTTATGCAGAAAAAACTGGACAAAACATTGATCTATTCTCCTGAGATGCAGCTATGCATTTTTTTCCTCTAGTGGACAAGAGTTTCATAGCTTTTCTTAAAAAAAACAACAACAAAAAAACAAAAAACAAAACCCTTCCCACTGCAGGACATTCCTGAAAACACCTGTTGCATTATGCTGTTTTTTGATCAAGACAGTTATTTAATTTAATGTTTACTTAGCTGGGTCTAAGGAGCATGTAATGATTTTATAGCTGTTTTTGTTGCATGTACAGTTTAGGCTTGGTGGCCCCCAGAGGATGCAAAAAGTGACATTAGGTAAAAAGAAAATGGCGAAAAAAAGTAACATTTTTGTAGAAATGCACAGGCAGTAACACAGACAAATGACAAAAACGTACAAAAACTGTAATAGTACATTAAAACAAAGTAGAGTTGGCAAGAAACTTAAATATAATGGAAAAGATTTCACTCAATAAGGTTTGTCATAAAGAATAAGAGCAATGATTACATCCCAGATATGTCACATCTGTCCCCCAGTCTGTAGTCTTTGTCTTGTCTCTTTATTTTGTAATTCCCCTCATGTGTCATGTTGTGTCTTTACTTCCTGTTCCCATTTCTCTCCACCTGTGTCTTTCCCCCAATTATCCCTGATGCTTCTCACCTGTTTCTTGTTGTCTCTCCTCCTCCTCATGTATATAAACCCTGTCTTGTCTTTGTCTCATTGCTGGTTCGTCTCGTCTGTTCATGTCAGTGTTGTCGTAGTCTGTTTTCCAGTTTGATTCTAATTGTGACTCTTAGCTTGTCTTGTTCCCAGCCTGTGAATGACCTCGTTTTAATGTTGGATTCTGCCTCAGCCTGCTCCCCCACCTGTACCTCCGCCTGTGTAAATTGGATTTTTTGATTTTTTTTTTTTTTTGGATTTGGACCTTCATCCCTGCCTGCCCCAGTCTGTACCTCTGCCAGTTTGTTTAAATAAACTGTTTTTTTTAGGCACATCCATTTTTTCCTGCTCTTCTCTGCATTTGGGTTCATGTTCTAGTACCAGTCGTGACAAAATACTCTCAAACGGACACCTGATGGTAAAAAGAAAAAAACATTACCTGTATGTATTGATATTACTGAGCTCCATAAGGGATCTAAGTCCAGAGATCTGTATCCCTGATTCCCGCAAATCCAAGGAGAAACATCTTCCTTCACTTCCACCTCGTTGTAGAACATTCCTCAGTGTGAACACATCTGGGGGGCTGAGGGGGACTCCACAAAAGGTCAGGAGCTCTGGGAGATTCGCTGCCAGGTGCACAGTTAACCGTGAGTCTCCTCCACATTCACTGTGTGTGAAGCATCCCTCATAAACATAGTGACACGCTTCCAGGATCTGGGCGGGGCTCAGGCCACTGAGGGAAAGGCCTTCGAGGTGTTTTGTGACTTGAGTTTGTTTGCTGACCAACATGTCTCTGAAGGCTTTGTTAGTGTTGAGGTGAAGCTGCTGCAGCTCAGTCGTGTCGTGGAACAGGAGGCCAACGGCGAACCGTTGCGTTAGCTCAAACCCTTCTCTTTGAGGTCGCCTCCGTGCCCTCGACCCCGTGTTGAAAGGGAGGGTCTGCAGGAATGTACGATCTGCTACCATTCTGGCAAAACAGAAAGTGGCAGAGGGTAAGGAGAAGTGAAAGAGAGGAAAAGCTCCAGGCACTGAAAATAGATACATACTTTCTCTTTCAATTTAGAAAAAAGAAGCAGATTTATTGTTACCAGGGGTTATTATAGACAACAAACTGAAAAATAGTGTTATAATGTGAACTGTTTTCATTTAGGCAGTTAGATTAGGCCACCTGGGGTCCTTGGGGGGGGCAAAGCCAAAGGAGATAGCAGGTATGCTGTCAGTTTTTGTACAGGGTTCAGCAAGTGTTCAATAAAGTGAATCCTGAGAAAGTGGATGAGTGCCATTTTATTACAAATAGGTGTGAATAAACAGTTTCCGTACTACAGTGAACAGTAGAACAGGAGGTGAAATGAAACACAATCAGCTTCCTTTTCATTTCTGTAACAATAATGAAAAGGATTGAAGCATGAATGAAGGTCATGACACACTGATGGAAGGTTATAGAGTTTGGCAAGTTTGGGATTTCCCAATGATGCCCAAAAAAACCAATAACTAACATTAAAAATATATAAGTTCACAAGTCACATACTCTTAAAATGAACCAAAATTAAACTGACATGAAAAAAAGAAAATGACATTATATACTTTCCATTAAAAACTTTACTACAATTGTTGAAAGATGAATATACTTATTTGTACCTTGACAAAGACACATGGACTCCTGCCAGGAAGCTCTGAAGAAAAGGACAGGCCCACAACAGGAAGTGATCATCTGGTTCAGCAGTACAGTCTTTTTCACTATCCTTTTTTCTCCTTTGAACTTTCTTCTTATTTCCTTTGTCACCTCCTTTTTCAGGATGTGCCATGGGTAGTTTCATTCCCAGTGGGTTACGCAGGAGGAGCCCCGACCTGAGGCCAAACTCCTTCACTTTGGTGGACACAGTCTGTTCCCTGGAGACGACAGATGAGTTGGCTTTGACCCCTTCCCAGGCCAAGGAGCTGAGCTGGGAGAGCAGTTCTTTCTCTGTTCTATCTACATCATCTCCTCCACAAATCTTCACCTCCTCTACCTCTACCTCTCCATTGTCCTTGTTCTTATTGTTTCCTCTTGCTCCCCTTGCCCGAGATCGGGTGTGCAGTGTTGTTCTGGACTGACACTTCTTCAGTTGAGTACTGGTTGAGATTTGCATCTGTGTCTCTTCTCCAGATTGCTTGGATATGTGAGTTTCGGCTTCAGCCTGTGAGTCTTTTCTCCTTCTACGCTCTGCTTCCATTTTCAGTTGAAGCACTTGGTGGCAGAGCCCGGTTAGAGTTCTTGGTAGGACCTCTGAGTTTTGGGACTCTTCTAAAACCAAGCACACCAGTCGACACAACCCTGGGTTCCAGCACAGGAGGTTAAGATAGCTGCTGGACTTTAAGCAGTTCATAGCAGAGACCCTGAGGTCAGGATCAGCGAAGTACTTTGACAAATATGTCTCTACATCTGAGGGAGAGAAGCCGCACACATCCAAAAGGCTGTCTGCACGTCGTAGCAGTGGACCAACATTACCTCTTGGTCTTGTGGAGACTAGAAGAGTGCATTCTGGAAGCAAGACCCTCTGGAGGATGGCAGAGTAAAGCTGTTTTACTGTATAGGATTGAGCTTTACTGTCTTTTTGCAGTGATGTGATCAAGTCTTTCTCTTGAGACTGAAGGAGTATTTCATATTCTCGCAAGTCCTCAAACCCATCAAAAATGATGAGCACTCTCTTAGGGGCTGTGAGGATTTGAGCAAACACTGCCTCGGGGTCGGTGCAGGAAGGGGCCAAGGAGGAAAGACTGAGGAGGAGGGTTTGAAGACTAAGGACCGGCTTCGTTAAAGTGAGCGCTTTGCCATCCAGTAAGAAGACAAAGTCAAACTGGGGGATGCAATCTTTGGACCAGTCCAGACACAATCTCCGGATACGAGTAGTTTTTCCCATCCCAGCGCTGCCGAATAGCAGGATGTATCTTTTGTGTTTATTACCTTCGGAGCTCTCAAAGATCTGTGTTAAATAAATAAACATAATTATGTGTAAGATACAAGCTTGAAATTTGCTTTCAAGTTTGGCCTATTTGAACTGTCAGCAGTTTAATGGATTTTTCAATGTTTTTTTTTTTTTTTTCAGATTTAGGCTCAGAATACTTTATTAATCCCTGAGGAAGTTGAGTGGTTAGAGTGGCTGCATTCAAGTATAAGAAAAGGTAGCAGGGAGAAAGAGTGAATGAAAGCTGGACTGTCCAACTATCACTGTTAACATGCAGAAGCAACATGGCAGCACCCCTAACCATGATATTTTGACTTTACTTATAGGCATGAAACAAGTGTGCATCATCTAAATTCAATATTCATTCTATGCTTAGAACTGAGTCACCTCCTGTGATATCACAATGAATTGTTACGAGGAAGATAAAATATTTGTGGTATAATTTTAATTTGTCACCTCTTACCTGATTCATCCCCACCATGTTTTTCTTTCGGTCTATGTCTCCCATAATGACTAACTCCTTCTCCAGGCATTTGTTGGTGTTTTTTCCAGCACGAGGAATCTCTCTCTGGATTACTTGGACATCCACATAATGAGAGGTCAAGCTGAGGCCTGCTTCCATGTCCTCACAGGTTTGACTCATGTGGTCTTTGGTGCCTTGAATGTAATCCTTCACAGTCTCTGGAAAAGATGGAAGTCTATTAACAAACTGCACTCTGGAGCAATTTGTAAACTTTCAGACATAAAATGGTTTTCGAGCTGCGGCCTTTGATTCTTTTTGTATTCGATTAATTTTATCGAGTATTTTCTTCGATTTAATTAAATGTTTATTGAATAGGCCAAAAAAAAGTTAAATCACAAAAATATACAATGGTACCTTGTCTTACGAGTGCCTCAACTTATGAGTTTTCCAAGTTAAGAGCCAGTGCTAGGTTGATTTTTTTTGCTAGTTTTCGAGTCAAAACCTGAGTTACGAGTGAGCTTCAGATATACCACCACTATTTGACATAACATCCACCCAGTGTCCCACGTCTCACTGGTTCATTTCATGTGGTTACCTCACTGTGGAAGTATTTCTGTTGTGTTGTGCTCATGTTTTGTGCTTTTTGTGTAGTTATTTTGCCAAATTTTTTTCCTAACCATGGGCCTGACCTCTTTTCACCTTTTCCAGACACACAATAAGCCTTTCAGCACCTCACCTCTGGACAGCGACTAGACTTTGCTGTGCTGCAAGAGATAATACCTGTCATATCTAATATCACCATAATCTTAGAATCCCATTTAAAAAACTAACAAACTACAATAAAATACATTTCAATTAAATCCTCATTATTCATCTTCTAAAGCCACAGGGACCCACAGCAGAGGAATGAAGGTTCCACAGGAATATACAAATAATACATATAAAAATGGGGTTGAAAGGAGGCACCCATCAGCACTCACCACAGTGAGCAGAGACATGGAGGATCCACCACCAGAAGACATACTAGTCCAGCATTTCACTTTTTAATGGCTATGACATAGACAACATGCTGAGCTTTTGTTGGTGTAAATTATCTATAAGTTAGGTGCAGAATCGGGGTGTTTTTTTGGTTGCTGGAATGGACTAATAGCATTTCAATTAATTTCAATGGGGAAAATTAATTTGACTGATTTTGAAACTTGTATGTCAAGGTACCACACTGTAAAAGTAAAAGGATGTATAAATGTAAAAATAACAACAGTATGAAAGTTATCTATCTATCTATCTATCTATCTATCTATCTATCTATCTATCTATCTATCTATCTATCTATGCAGTTTTCAGCAAATTTGTACTTACTAACAACTTAACATGTAACTAAAATACAACTTTATGGTGATCCCTGCATGATGTGTGTCATAGTGTCCGTATGAAACAAAACAGCTTCAATTTAAAAATATTAATTTTTCGTTAAATCAATTCAAGTCATTTTATTGATTCATCATTTCAGCTCTAAAATGGTTCAGGGACAGGATTTGTAACTTACGTGGAATATCAAGACAAGTGGGAGACTGAGGAAGAGGCGACTCCTTAAACAGGGACTTCTCTGAAATGCAAAACATTGTGATAAATCTAACATTGTAAAAACTCAGCAGGATAAGCAGAGCGGTGGGTGACAGAGTGAGTAGATACTCACCACTTATGGGGGATTGTGGTGAGACACAGGAGGGAGGAGACATGGCTTTGCTGGCGGTGTCTGACAGAGATCCTGGTGGGGATGAGCTCATTTGGACAGGGGCTACTGTGCCACCCACTGCAAACCCACAAACAAGAAGATATGTCATTCACACAGACACACAGCACCATACTGCTGCTTAAAAGGCAGAACTAAAACTGTCAAAATGTGGAACTTTAAAGTCACACAGCACTATTATTTTTACATTTCACTACGTAGACGAGAAAAAATTAAATGAATGCAATGAATTATACTATATTATTACACTATTGATTACTTTTATCTCTTCACACTTACTTTCCCCCCCTTTTTTTGCTAGTACTTTTTCAAGAATGTTTTTGTATACAACTGAGGTATTGTAATTTCCCTTGTAGACCAATAAAGTTAGTTGAAGTCTAATTTTATTAAATTAAATGCTGCAAGGTTTCACACTTTGCCCCAAGGAAAAAAAAAAAAAAAAAAAAAAGTAAAGTAAAGTAAAGTAAGTAAATCAAGTAAAGTTCACTTGTTTTGTCCCTGTAGGGAATTAAATAGTATATGCACTGACAGGAGGTCTAACCTAACACATACATGTTTTTGATAGTGGGGGTTAACTCTGTGTCACACAGGAATTAATAATACAGATCCAAAAATGCAGAGTTGATTCAAAAAGCTGTTTTATTGAATAGTAACCAAAACACTATGAAGGAACAAGCAAAGTAAAGACTATATGGAACATGGGAAAAAGGGAAAAAATAAACTGACAATAAACTGTGCGCTTATATAGTGGGAGGTGAATCATGGACAGGTTGGAACAAGTGAGGAGGAGAAAACAGGTGAGGTGAATAAACATAATTAACAGACGTGACACTCTGAACCTAATACCAGTGCTAACCACTATAACACTGCCCTAAATCAAGTCACATTTCCATTTTTTATTTTTTTTTGCATGATATTTCATCTTCTACCTTTTCCATCCTCTATAAACCAGGCTGTTCTTCATTCATTCCTCATTTCTTTATGATCCCTAAAAACTAACACTGAAACTAAAACTGAAAATCAGTCTATTCTTGTTAGGTCTTCATTAAACTCAAACTCAAAAACCAAAATGAAAGCCTCAGTTTAAAAAATTACGAAATCTAAAAAAAAAAAAAAAACTGTCAAAGATTTACAAGATTTCAAGTGTTACTCACCTGGTGAGAGGGGTGGGACTTGGCATTTAGAGGCAGCTGAGGGCGCAGGTACTGAATTAAGAGAGAGTGTACTATTAAAAGTGTACATTCACATAGTGAAATAACAGGAAAATTGTGCAATATTATTTTAGCGTAATTTCAATAAAAAATTAAAGGAGCAACGGGCAATAATCTGGCTCAGTCTATAAATTTATATCACAGTCAAAGGTCTATTTTTGATCAACTCACCAAATATGAGGTGAGGTGTAGCTGCTGTACTGGGGAGTGGAAATCTGATAACTGATGGAGACAACCGTAGGGTCTGAACAACCTGATACCTCGCTTTATCACAGATGGTGATAAACGGAACCTGGGGGAGAGATACGATGTTTGCCGGGGGTGTGGAGAAGAATTCCACTGGACTCAGGTCAGATGCATCACTGCCTGCACAACAACAAAAAACAAAATGTGTGAGCAAGTTTTGTTAACCTTGAGTGTATATAAACACTACCTGGCCAAAAAAAAAGGCACACATGCAATGTTCCAGGAGACATTCAGTGGATTTAACTGCACCAATAGTTCTGATCCTTCCATGGGTCAGAACTCAGACAGTTATCTTTGTGACTTATATCTGCAAGTATAACATCTAATTGTGCAAGTTTTACACTGTGGTAATACCTTATTATTACTACAAGTAACAAGTATCTAAAAATGCAACATGATGTGCATGAAAATGCATAAAGTCAAACTTCTCCTTTTGCTCGATCAATTTCACCCTTTATCTGGCAGATTCAAAAGTTCCTGTTTCTTCATCTATTGTGGCAAAAAAAAAAAAAAAAAAAAAATGATTAGACCACTCTTGTTTTCTTCAGTTTCGTTTGTTCTGACAAATATAATAATAACAGCAATAATAGCTCGTAATAGTTTAATTTCAGAGCTGATATCTATTCATTTTCCATGTTTTCTTGATAAAAACCAAAATCACTTCAGTTCTTACATCAATATCTATGTCATTGTACTGACAAAAACAGTGCTTTTATTCATTCCATGTTTTCTTTTCTGTCTGTTTTAGTCACATGATACACACAGGAGTTAGTACTTGATTGCATAACTATTGTTTTTGATGACTTTTGATGGTCTAATCATTTTTTCTGTGGCTGTATAATGCATACACTCTACACACATCTGAAGAATCCTAATAAAACTGCTATAGTTGTATACACACACACACACACACGCACGCACGCGCTGCACGCATGCTGTTTATATGACACCTGTAATAATAATATCATTGTTGTATTTGGAAAATAATAGAATGTTACTGCACATGTGTAAGTTTCAAAGATCAAGTAATTCATTGAGTTCATATATTTAATATTTGTGTTCTGTAGCTAATTTACAACATACTTGCATTCTGAACTGCATACACATTTGTATTTATACAGGTAATGTTTCATATTTACAGTTGTATCTATCTGGACTCTGGTTAGGTCAACATTTGTATTTGGCTATAAAGTCACCCTGGAGTGAGGACTCAGGAAGTAAGTGTGAGAATGACCTCTAAATGTGTGCTGTATTGTGGCATCTGAAGAATGGACACTAAAGTTTTGCTGCTGTCCGTCTTTTCCACTTTTTTTTTTTTTTACCTGCACATTCCCCATGTAAATATGTTACACCTGCCTCCAGTTTTTAGTTTATGTCTTGTTTATGTCTTTTATTTTGTTAGTCTCCCTCCTGTTTCATGTCTGGTGTTTTGACTTCCTGATCACCTGTCCCTGCCCTAATGTGCTACACCTGTGTCTCCTTGTCTGCTCCTTGTCCCAGTATATAAATCTGTGTTTTTCTGTGTTCGTTGTGAGTTCGTCATGTCTGTCTGAGTGTTTCTAGTCTGTGTTCCTGCCTGCTTGTTTGGATTATTTTTGGACCTTGTGTTTTTTTTTTTTTTACCCTTGTCTACTCCTTGCCTGTACCTTCACCTGATTGGATTGATTACACAGTTATCAACCCCTGACCTGCCCTCCTTCCCAATTCTGGACTACAGATCGTAGATTGTTCAGGTTCTGTTTTTGTTTTTGATTATATCTCGCTGTCTCGATGTTCTCCTGTATTTCTGCATTTGGGTTCCCATCTGTGTACCGGTCGTGACTACACAGACTAACAAAATAAACAGGAAGTGACAAGACACAAACTAAAGACTGGAGGCAGGTGTGACAAAATGTACATATTTAAAACTGGATTAACGGAATCATACCTTGAGTGACAGCTGCTTCAGTCTGCACCTCTTTGTGTTTCCCTCGATCTAGAAAAATTGAAGAACAAACATTAAAAACAGCCTTAACTCACACCAGGACATGTAAAAAGTTGTTTTTTCTACATGTCAAAAACACAAACACCAACATCCTTTATACTTGCAACTGCCCCCTGACTTCTTCCACCACAGTAATGTGGGATAGTACAATGGATTATAACATAAACTTTGATGTTATATCGTAAAATGAATTAAACAAATAATAATCATCATGGTCACGGTGATCATTTGTCCTCTTGGCAAGGAAAGGCAAATTTATTTGTACAGCACAATTAATACATAGGGCAATTCACAGGGCTTTACAAAAATGGAAAAGAGACAAGTTAAAAACACACAATCACATTCATTCCTTCATTTTCTGAGCCTACTTTATCCTCACTAGGGTCATGGGGGTCACTTGGAGCTTATCCCAGCTATTTATGTACAAAGGTGGGGTACACCCTGGACATGTCACCAGTTCATCACAGGGCTGAACATATCAAGACAAACAATCAGTCTCACATTCACACCTATGGGCAATTTAGAAGAACTGATTAACCTATCAGTGCATGTGTTTGGATGGTGAGAGGAACCTGGAGTACCCAGAGAGAACCCACACAGACACGGGGAGAACATGCAAACTCCACACTTAAAGGTCCCATCACTGAAACCAGGACCTTGTTGCTATGAGGCACAAGTGCTATCCACTGCACCGCCATGCCACCCCCACACAATTATGATTAAAACATAATCAATAAAACATGAATAATAATAATCAATTAAAATAAAGTAAACAGAAGAGTGCAGGTGGAATGAGTTCAGTTGTTACGGTGCTTAACAAACGTATTAGACCACCTGTCATGAAAACAAGAAAACATTAATAACTTCATACTTTGTTAAAAACTTGTTTCAAATTAATAATTTCATTGTTATTCATTAAGAAAATGACCAATTGGAATAACAAAATAGTCCTTGTTGACAAATAATAACTAAAATGTCCATATTTTGTGTGACCCTCTTCGGTGCAGATAACAGTTTACATTCTTGCTGATGTTGTTTTCATGTAGTTTTACACAGGAATGAAAGATAATAACTGTAATTACAACTTCATAAAGAAAATAGTAATTTGCTGCTGCATTTCCCTTTGCATTTTTGGAAAACATTAAACTTGAAAATGTATGGCTAGCAACAATAGTTATATTTTAACATAAAAATATGGTTTTGATTTAAAAAAAAAAGATCTTGCATATACTGGTGGATTAACCATTATAGAAACATAAAAAGATATTTAGGTAAAACAGAAATACTGTTAAATTATGACAGCAGTGGAAAACACCTTATACTGGATGGTGATCTAATATATTTGTTAAGTACTGTATATTAAAGGGGAATATAATATTAATATTCCAAACATTCAACAGCAAGAGGAAGTTGCATGAGAACATATTTATGACTCCAAAAGCACCAATGAATCAACACTATGTACATAATATGTATATACTATCCACAGACTGTATCACTCACAGGATAAAATATAAATAAATAAATATATATACATATCACAGTATCATGAAATGTTCTGTTACTATTAAATTATGGCAACAGTGGTAAACACCTTATACTGGGTGGTGGTGGGATCATACATTTAAGTGTAACAGAATTAATATAGTTAATGATTCCACTTACCATTTTTCACATCGTATTAGTTTGTTACAAGGTTATGTTGTGGTCATTGAACGCAGCACCCCTGTTGACCGAGATCATCCAACATCCAGGGAGACTAACAGTTCTGCTGTGCTGTCGACCTGGTAGGTGGACTTGTCCTCAGTCTTGTTACTATTTTATATTCTTTATCTTAGTTTCGTGTTTGAGTGGATGTTTTGCTTTATTGTATTTGCGTAATGTTTGGCTATGTATTGATTAACCATGTTAATGTTTAAAAAGGGATTTTTTTTCTTTGTGTGGGTGTGTTTATTTATTCATGTATGACTGACACGTGTTGTTAGTTAACGTCCCCTTTTTATTTTTACCAGCAGTGTAAAAATTAATTTCGAGACTGACTGAATGGCGAGAGTAACTGTATAATTCTACCAGGCATTGAATAAATCTGAGATCGTTGGCACTGGTTTGGATCCTGTGGTGCTTTAGACAACGCAGAAGTGCAACCGCTACATAAGCACTGTATATGTCACAGCACTGGCTTCTTTCGCACATATAAAACATAATCTATTCCACAGAGGACTGAGCTCATTATAGATTTCACAGAAAGTTAAAGAGTCACTAAAAGGGCATGTCACCTGCTCCTCTTTGCCTTTTCGGTCTGGTGGGTGTGTTCTCATCAGTGCTCTGTTTTGAACGAGGAACTAAAGAGAAAAAAAAAATACACGAAAACACCATTAAAACTTCCTTCAAGAGCGTATTGATCATTTGTTATCACAGGGTTACAGAATATGCTTGCTTTATGAGGTGACAAC
>JAPSES010025060.1:0-13151 GCA_029822895.1 Maxillicosta whitleyi
CAAATCATGGATCTTTCTATTAGAAACCTGGGAAATGTATGATTTCTGGCAGCTATAGGCCCGAAGGAAACTCCAAAGAAAGGCATTCAACTGGAACAACAGATTATTTTCCTTTTAGAATTTCCTTGCATTAACTTTACGCCTATTAGAGTTGCATGTACAAACAGATAAGAACTCACTGCTAAGAGGCACTGACAGCTCAGTATTAATGTAGGACTGATGTGGGAGGTTCATTTGAATCCTGTAAGTCTTCTCTGATTTTATTCCCCTCCTTTTTTTCTGTTAAACCATAACTTCGACATCACCCTTTGTTCTGCAGCTGTCATTTTCATCCATCACACGCGTTCCCTCAGGTGACTCCCAGGATTTATTGTACATGACTCTTGTCCGCACAGACAGAAAACGTAGTGAGCAATGACCATGAAACAGCTTCTGGAATGTGTTTATATCGACAAAAGGATCACATTCACATACCGCGTCCATGTTTTCAATGTTCGTATTCTCCCTTGTGACAGAAAATAGCAGGTTTTCACTTTTCAGATGAAGATGTTCCTATGCTATCAGCTCCTCTTGTCACATTTTTGTAACAACCTTGTTCTTCTGCAGCCTAGTTAATACTGACAGTGACTCTGTAACAAAACCATTACAGTAAAAAGAGACTCTTTAATAGATTAAACAGTACGACCCTACAGTGCTGTCTTCAGATTGTTAACAATTACATACTAGTCGGGTCAAATTTGACTGGTTTTGACATTCAACAATAGTAAAAATACCCTAATCATCATTATTTTATCCTGAAATTTGATGACTTTTCCTAAAATTTTGCCAAAATACACAAAAATCTTTGACTTTTGTACAGGTGCTACACATTTTTGGACAATGAAGTTGGTTTGGGTAAATTTTATATGTAAAACTACACTATACATGTGAATGTGTGTGCACAAGTGTGTGGGGTACAGACATTTTTTTAATTCTTAATTTACATGTAAAGCACTTTGTACTATATTTCTACTGCATGAAAAGTGCTATATAAATAAAGATTGATTGATTATAATGGTTTTTATGTGTTATGTAAAATAGGACATGATACTATGTGATAGATGTTTTTCTCCAAAAATGAGTTTGTAAAACTTAAACAAAATGCTCTTCCTGCTCTGAAACATCCTATTTATTACATATATTTATTAATGTAGGATAGTCTATTTAGACATTCTAAATAAGTCTGTAGTTCAACATTTGGTTAACACATTTATGAGGAAATTCTTGGTCTGGGTCCAATTTGACCCAAACCAAACTGTGAAGGTTGAATAAATGAACAGTTTGTAAAGGGTTAATGGAGAAATTGTTCCTAAACATGTGCTTTAACTGAGTTTGGGTTAAATAAGGACATAACATCAAAACTCATCTGTCATTGACTCGCTGTAAAAGATTTAGACAAAACAATCCAATTTCCAGGCACTCGGTAGCATTGATTATATCAAAATGTCATAATAATCCATGGTAGAAAAAGAAGATTAATGGGTAATTTATGAATACTGATTAACATTAAGAACAAGGTCACCTCAGACGTATTTGATTTCATGTAGCTTAAATTGATTTGTTGTCTTTTTTTTTTTTTTTTTTTTAATATGTCGTCCTGTAGTGTGAAATAGCGGAGCAGCAGTGATTCAACCTCTCGTATGTCAACCTTTTGCACACTTCCCTGTCCAAATAGCCAATCAGGATCCATTTAAGCAGCAGTGGCCTGGAACAGGAACTGACAGGCCTGGCAGAGGTGTTCTGCGCCACATGTGAGCCATGGAAGTCCTCAGCAGTCCAGCCTGAAATCCATACTGTGGTTTGCACAGACACTGCTGATTACCACACTGCTGGTGCAGACATGCAGGACTAGGTTGTCAGGTTTAATTGTCTAATGGAAAGAAAATGGAGTCACACGAGTTTTGAAGAATTCTTAGACAGTTTTATTTCCTTCAGTTTTTAATTAAGCGTCTGGTATGACTTCAAACGTCTCCTTTATATGTTAAAATATTTAGACTCTTACAACATTTCTTAATTTCTCTTTTCCTTGGTTTCATCTTAGAAATAGGCACTTAATATTTACAAAAAATAAATCACTTTTGTGTTTAAAGAGTCATTTACAAGCACCATGCTTGTGTAGATTAATACACAATAACAAAAACCAGTCCCTTCTGCAAAAGATAAATGCGTACACTTGGCAACCAGCTCTGTTATTTTGTTCTTCATTATTTTATTTATCCTATGTAAACTTCAGCCCTTGGACCATGGTTCTGCAGCCAGATCACCTTTCGGGAGGCCTGCAATTTCAGTGTCCTGCCTCCACGCTTGGATTAGTGTGGTTTAAACAAACCGGCTCTGGGCTTTGTGAATCCATTCAGAGCACAATCATTGTTGAGGGCCCAATCAGACACTTTTAGCTCAGAGTACCATTGCTTCTCTGTTTTTACTGCCTCTGAGTCTAATTGGACAAGTTTTAAATATACCTGTGTGATGGACCATGATATATTTTGTTGATAGACTCACTTTTTTTTTTTTTTTTTTGCAATATTGGTAATATTTTCAGCTGCTGTTTAGATCCCTTTGACTGAATTTATGTGTTTAATTACTACTGCATGGACTTGGAGGCCCCATCCTGCTAAGACTTCATCTTTGGGAGTCAGAACTTAAAAGTGGCGTAGAAAAACGTAAGGGTCAACCAACTGGGTAATGTACAAATCTGAAAACAAAAACACCAAAAATGTCCCGAGGCTCCCTCGTGTTTACTTTGTGAACTTTGCCTAATTTGCCTTACCAGCTCAGCCGCTGAAACTCCTCATGTCCTGTCAAAACCAAGCAAAATATGATGATTAAACCTGACTTGATTTATCTAGAATTTTGCATGGTTTGAAGCTGTGTAGTCGTTCCGTGGCGCCACAGTAACATGTCTAACATTTAATTAATTTCTTTTTATTACACTCGTTTTCCTTTTTCTAAAAGATAAAGTAAGCCTATGCGTACGTCGTGGGTTTTAATTATCACTGAATAGCAATAAAAGGTTCCTGCCAGGAAATCTTGGCCAGTATTTGGTTTGTTTTGAGTCCAACACAACAGCACCATAAAAACATTATCCATTTACATTCCATTCATTACCACCTCAGGACATTTTCAGACATTTCTGAATGTTGCTCCAAATGTTTGGAAAAGAACGTTTTGAATTTGAGAGCGTTTTTACGCCTTGCATGAGTTTACTTTATAACGTGGAATCCAGAACTCAGCAAATCTTTAATTTTACAGTGAAAGTTTTATATAGTTAAATGTCAGTTCTAAAGGAGTTCACTTAAAAGCACCGGGAAAATGTGGAAACATCCATAGGCCTCAACGAAGGCTTCTGAAGAATGTCTCCTGAATATCCTCCAGGGTCCAAGTTGTTTATCAAAACCAAAAGCATGACTTGTTTTTGCAAACTTACCTCAATCCATCATCCTATAGCAAGTAACTAAATTAGTCTTCTTCCACCATGGGACTTCAAGACAGAGTGTCCTGGGGTCCCTGCATGCTCAGAGGGGATAAACGTGTTCATGGAGAATGTGTTTGATGCTGCACAGACGTCATGTAAACACACACCATCATCACATGCAGAAAACATATGACTCAGAAAAAAACATAGGAAGTGTGTTTCTCATACAAACGCATTTTGTGATCATCAAAAATTTTAATGCAACAAGCTGATCGGTTTTACTTTCTAGGATTTGCTGTGTTATTTCAATGAGGGAGGGTATAGTTTTATTTCTCTCTGTCTGACTGCAGGATTATGCAAAAGCTACCAGGCTGAGTTTCGTGAAACTTGATCGAAGGGTAGGACAGATTTTGGTGCAGATCCAGAAAAAGGGTGGATCTTGGAATCTTTTTTGAAACACAGAGCATGTTTTAGTGGAGTTTTATGCTTTACTTTTATATGTCTTTGGCTCCAGTGCTTGTATAAGAGCAAATAAATGAGGTGCTGATAAGTTGGTTTACCTCTGTGCTCCACCCCTCGCCATAATAAAATGTGATTAAAGCATAACGCTGGATTGTATCTGAGAGAATTAGGCCTTGAAAAAGAAGACTAGAAGGTAAATATAGAAGTAGTTCGATACAGCAGGACCAAGGAGTCGATCAAGAGTCCTAACGTTGCACATTTTGTGTTGAACTGTGAGAGAACTCCTTTTTTTTGCTCACAAATCCTGCATACTTTATAAATCAAAGCATCAGTGTGAGGACAGGTTGATGACGTCATTCACGGTCAATTTCCAGCAGCCGGCAGAACTCTGATTGGAACAGTAAATCTCCTCCTGTTTGTCTGTCCTCCTGAGTGGAAAGGCATCTTAATGGTCAACCGTCCATATGTTGTTGTATTTTATTTATCTTTCACTCAACTTTGTGCTGAGTTGCGCATTTGCCAACCCTGGAATTATATTTCAAGTGCTGGAAACATTCTACACGGCAGCTGACATTTACCAAATATAGATCATTAAAACACTGTAACAGTTAAAAAAAAATGCTTGTGTTTAACTGTAGTATTTGGGTGAATTGCCTGAAATGCCTGTAACACCTTTGTACTGTTGGCAACTTAATGCTGATGTTCAGGGGGGTCACTTGAGGTCACGGTGACAGTCTGTGTACAGGTGAACTCAGGTGTTTTATGCAAGGAGACTTTGGTGATGAGACACTGCTCTGGTATTCGCTCTTATCAGTGCTCTGTACCACTCAGGAGATATTTACTATGGTCTGAGAGTCTAAAGAACAGCAGCAGACTGAGAGCAAAGTCCTTGAGTATCGTACATTGTGGGACAGAGGAGGAGGGAAGGTAAACTGAATATGAAACCAACACTGCGACATCGAGTACTGTGAGTTGCATCAGCTTCATTTATAAAATTGCTCGACGGCATCACAGGAGTCACACTGACGCCCTCACACAAACCCAGCAGAACATAATGAATGTTGAGGACACACAAGTGTACACACAAGGAGTAACATTGCATCCCAACATGCATTTAAATGTTGTTCAAGCTGCCATGCTCAGGGAGTCTATGGACTTAAGTGCTCAGCCAGTAAACAAATCAGGGTTTATTAAATACACACTTGTCACTCCCCACTAGCCATGCATGGGAAAATTTATTTTGACAAACGTAGCCCCACAAGACTTAAGTGTCTCTGGCTGACGCCAACAGATAAATACCTCTGAATTAGGAAATGGATTGAATTTAGCCTAGGTATGCTTTTAGAACAAGGATTTCTCCCTATCCTAGAGGCCTATCTAAGGTCAATAAACAGTCAATGAGTGACACATCTAATTGCTTAATCTGATTGTGTTGCCTAAGTTTAAATGTCAGACTACTGTACATTAAGGTTAAGTAGTTATCTAAAAAAAAGTGTCAGCATATGTTTATTTGCAAAAGTGGTAATTAATGTAGGAAAGTGAGTTATAATGGCCACACGGTGAGAATAGAAAGAAAGAAAGACCCAGTCTGCACATACATACCTGTCTAAACATCCATGTCACTGAACCATTACATCAAAGTATATGAGTATATACATATATACATATGTAAATATAGCGTGTGCATGCATGCATGTGTGCATTGGTTTGTGTCTGTGCCACATATAATACAGCATGTTCACATGAAAATACATCTACACTACTGTGAACATGCATCAAAATCCACTTAATCTGAAGAAAAGGTCAGACTCAACAAATAGGAAATCTTTACTCATGTCTGGGCAAAGTTGCATATACATCACATTCATGTGACGCTTTGCATACATTTACTATAAGTGAGGTCAGGAGACTGAAAATATTGTGCCATTAAGTGCTTGTCAGTTGCCAGGACTTTAGGCCACACAGAGGGAGTCCTCTTTCATAAAGCCATCTGCCTGAACATTGTAATACAGCAGGGCTGCAGTTGCACAAGTGAGTTGTCCAAAGTGCCAACCAGCAGCGGGTGACTGGCAATGGAAAAAACAATAACTGTGTGTTTGGGTGTGTGTGGTTTTAAAAAAAAAAAGGTTTTGAGTAAGAAGGAATAAAAGTGTGTTGGTCTGAAATTAGTGCTTGTTGTAGCTGCTTTCTCTGTATTTTGCTCACTCTGCCAGAAGAATTCCTCCCAAAGGGGCAGCTGGAAATGACAATATAACGGAGTAAGGAGAATTCTTTACTCAGCAATATCTTAGTCTGTTACCATCACTCCAGCAAAGCAGAACATTATGTGTTAGACCACAGAGCGTGGTGAACAGCAGTGAAAGCTTCCAGACCCAGAGGAGACCTTGCCTGTTACCCTCAAACCCACACACAGGTCTAGCTGTGGAAGGTACTAGAGGTATCATGGCCTTTGAGGCTAGACAAAACATGGTGAAAAGGTGGGAATGATAATAATAAGCGCAGTGTATTTCATTTACTTTACATTACTTTGGCAGTTTTGATAAATTGATATTAAACTTCTCTGCTCGTGTTACAGATCCTGTGTTTTAACGGTACTTGCTGGCCTTTGTCACAGCTGACAAAGTTATGAAAAAAAGTCAAAAGAAAAAATGTTTGCATTCCCTTAACTTTTGCTCTGGTAACTAATGCCATATGGTCAGTGTCACATGTAATCTTTATTACTGGTCCACAGAAAGCAGCCAGGTAGGTGGACAGTCTGACAAAAGTCAGACTGAGAAATAAAAGAGTGAGCACCCCTGCACAATTACATAATGTATTCACATTTAAAGCTATTTACATTTAAAACAGGCCCAGCCACTCCTCATGTAAATCAAACAACAAGAAAGACCATTTCATGTGTGTGTGCACGTGCATGGATGTGTGTGTGTGGTGATGTTTGTGTGCTTTTGACTGATAACAATGACTTGACTTTCTGAGCGGAACTCAATAATTAATTAAGGATTCTTTTATATTTTGTCCCCTCTTTGTTTCCTATTGGACTTCTCTCTTTCAATTTTGTCTTGCAATCAACTTTTAACATCTCTCTTTTTTCTTCTCTCTTGTGGGCTGAGTCATTACCATAACAACAGAGTCAGGCACAAAAGCCCTGTGGGCATGTGATAGAGCTGTGGGATGGGGGCACAGTGGCTGGAGAAAGAGAGGGGGAGATGGGAGAGAGAGAGAGAGAGAGAGAGAGAGAAAGAGAGAGCGACAGAGAGAGAGAGAGAGAGAGAGGCCTGCCCATGCTAATATCTGCAGCTGGGCCTTTGGTTTTGTTCTCTATGCAGCTGGGCTGGATGAGAGAGCCTGGATTCCAACACACCCCCATCAGCATAAATCTTGCCATGCTTGAGGCTGCGAACACTGCAACAATGCCACTTGGTCATTCTATGCCAAGTCGGCTGGGTCTGCGCACACACGCATGCACATGGTCACAAATAAATTGTTGTTGTGTGGGGTTGTTTGTAGCTACCAACTGGTTTTTGTTTTTTTTGTCTTGCGGGTGCATATATTAATCATTTATCATCTGTTTAGACTGAGGCTAAATGAAAGGCCAGACGATGCTAATTATTCCTTTCACCCCATCAGCATTGTCTATAGAACACACCAGACAAGCTTGTGTCATGCTCAGGGGTCAAGTCCAAAATTCAATTTGATTATCGCTTGTCACTAAAGCTCCGGGGCCTTTCAGCATATCAATTTGTTGTCCTTGCCTTGTTGTAAAGATACGTTTATTTGGATAAGAACTAGAAATAGTCCCAAACACACACTACCCATACCTTGACATTGTGACAGTTACATGTTCTTCTTAACCTCTGACATATTCAGCGCCATTAACACCAGTTCAAAGGAGTGGAACGCACCCTGACCCAACGCGAAGAGATTAAAACAAAGCAAAGCTCGGCCACAGTAACAAACTTGTTCCCAAAACATTTGTCCACAGCTTTCAGCCTATCATTAATAACCCCATAAAGAGCTCTTTATGTCTGAGTGGACAGTGTCACTTTTTGGAGTCAACTTTGACGAGATGAATGTGCGTGGTGAGTTTGAATGCTTTGCAGCTGGGTGTGAGCCGGGTGCTGGTGACAGCGGGTACCAGGGCACAAATCCCATGGCAGAAAGGGCATCTTTGTTTGGCCCAGGTGCTCTCTGGATGCACTGCTCTCACATCCTGTGCAGTCTCATTCATTATGCATGAGTCGTACATTTAAAATCATGAGCTTCCTGTCAAAAGCCAGAAAGGGCCGGCCTGGCCAAGTGTGCTTTCTGTGGGCTTCAGAAGGAGAATAGAAGCGTTACATTTTCAAGGCATTGAAAAGGACTAAAGTGAAGGCCATTGTAGCCTCGGCGAGCATTATAAAAACACATTACAGCTTTAACGTTACATGATACAACAAGGTCTCACAAAGCAGACATTGATTTCAGCTCCCTTGACGGACTGATTCCCTTTCACAGTTCCCTACCTTTCCTGCAGACACCATAAGAAACACATGAAGTGCACATACATTGCGGCATATTATGTGTTCGCTTTAACCTTTGGTCATAGATATTTGTCATCAGTGGCTGCCACAATGAATGAGAATGAAATGTCCACTTCTGTCATGAGCCCCTCTGCTCCCATGAGAAGATGTGGCTCAGTAATTACTGGAGGATTACAATAATCTATGTTTGGAAGCGTAACCTCCCCCTAGTCTTTGTGGCTCAGCACGAGATGAATCCAGTACAATTAAGCCATTTTGTTTCACTGCATGACTGTTCATTAGCATTATCTGCACCAGTGGCTTCAGCTCTCAGACTGGGTCCCCTTAAGGTTCTCATCATTGCATCAGTTCCCTTGGTTACAGCTCAGTCTCCCCTAGTCTGGGGTCAGGAGGGTCAACACCTCAAGATGTGATCAGACTACTGATCGCAGATGCTGTGTGAGTATCAGAGCCATCTCAGCAGAGGTCTCTCTTACACAGTTCAAGTCATGCCTCGTTCTGCAGCATCATTACAGGAGAAGTCAGAAGTAAGTGGCTGATTTAGTACACTAGTTATGTTTGGACCAGCAGACCAGAATATTACATCTGTAGTAAAAGGACCAAAAAGTGCCATAGCCTGAAGCATCCACGCAGCCGGTGTGACCAGAGCCTCATGGTGGGCACGGCAGGTGGGGATATTAACCACTGAGGAGACATTTCTGTTGACCGCTCAGGGATGGGGTTGACCCCAGCGCTTCCTCAGGCCTTGAAATGATCATCTGGGCCAGCACAGCACTGCTTGGCTTAAAGAGGATTTGGGGAGTGAAACCCCTTTATCAGGGCTTACAAGGATGAGACCATACAGCTCCTTAAGTAGATCTCTGAGTTGTGATCCTACTGGGAGGAATTCTCATAAAAAGCCACAGACCTAAGGAAACAATAGGTGGTTAATTCAGTATAGTATTGTACTGTATAATGAATTATGCTGTACTTTTAATTCTAATTTATTTGGAGTTTTGTTATTTTTTATTTTATTGAGCCACACTTGTACGATTATCTTGTTTTTAGTTCTGTGGTTTACTTAGATCACGTTATTTTATGAATGTTCTGAACTTTTGTTGTATAGAATAATGGACAAGGATTCAGATAACGGAAAAAGCCATCAAACATACTGTACATAAAGTACACAAAGCTAATAATTTAATGGTCAACTCTTTAGCATTACTGATTCAAGTCTTTCAACAAACTGATTTTACCAAGACAACAGCTGCTCAGGCCTTATGTGAGCTTGTCCTCAGTCTAATGGTCAGCATGTCTAATCCTGATTCCTGTCACCCCACATCTTAAACCAAATCTTAGGCCAGACGCAGAATATTGGCCGGCGATGAAAGGTAGGATATACCACCCACTGTTAGCTGCAGATTTAATCATGAGCCGTTTATACCACAAGCAGCAGCCCAAGCAAATCCTGTTTGTTTACGCTATTAAAAGAAATTGCATGTTGTAGTGCTCTGTGTGGTGCTTGGAAAATAATAATTCCAGATAACTTATTCTGGAGTTTAAAAGCACAACTGCACACCCACTCTCTCTTTCCCACACAAAAACATGCGCGCACACAAAATAAGCTCATAACAAATACCTTTCGGCTCACAGCAGGGTGTGTCTGAATTTGATTGAGCTCCCGAGTTTGACTTTCATTTGCGAACCTGACAGCCTGTCATATTAAATGTGTTATTGGTATAGACTGAGATCACCCATTAGTGAAATGGAAAAATTTGGCAGCGAAGTAGATTCCACTGTGAGGTCAGTGTCTGAGGTCCAGGACCTGTAGCGGCCCGCTGTGGGTCTGCCTGTCTGTCCGTCTGTCCTCGTCCCACTTTTTAAGCCAATATTTCTCAGGCTCCCATAAGCAAGATGTTCAGTCATAAGACCCGAAAATAATGGCATCAGTCACACTTTAATGGATCCTGCATTATTGTGCTCATCCCTCCACCCTGCAGAGCACACAGGTGGGTGGTTGGCTCCGCTACAGTCTCCAGGAGCTGCTACATGTTCCCCTTGTGACCTTTAATGCTGCCTGTAGGCAGACTCAGCATGTAGGCTATTAACCACAGAGCCAGGTCCTGCTGTGTCATGCTACTTACTGGCCTCAATTTAGTCAAATTAGTAACCAATCTTAACTCTTGTTCTTTGAAGCTTCCTATAATCACTCTTGGAGCATGGAGAGAGCAGATTTGGCCAGTGATCGTGACAGTCAGAGGTGGCGAGCACATGCATTCTTTATTCAAGTAAAAGTACAGATAGTCCTGCAGTAAAAAATAAAAGTACAACTACTAATTCAAACTCTTCAGTCAACAAGGATTAAATTACAATAAAAAAAAAAAAAAGCAATACACTGGAAATAATGATTAACTTCACTACAAAGTCCATAATGATTCTTTTTCCACAGTCCCATGTTCATGCTTGTTTCATGTTATTGTGTGTTTTATGCCTTTTACATTTGTGCTTATGATATGTCCCATGACTGGATATAATAGGAAATTATGTTCTGTTTAAGCGATGTTGCAAAGTCATGCAGTAATGCAAAATTCAACTAAATTATAATTGTTCTCAAATGCAGTAAAACCAAATTCTGTGTTGAACATATGAGGAGTAGAAAATAAAAAATGACATTTATGTTGACATGCAGAAAGAAAACATTGAAAAGAAAAAAAAATGCTCAATTTAAGTACCTCTCAATTTACACAGACAGTATACCTAAAACTCTTAGAACAACAGTGTTTGTTCTTTGTCATAAACTTGCTCCTGCCCCCTCAGATCAGACCAGGAGCAAAGACCTTGAGATATTTTTCACTCTTATTGTGTATTCTATTGTGTATTATCGTATATTATGTTTATAGACACTGTTGCCCATACTGTTGGAAACGTATTTTCTCATGAAATGATTGTGACAACACACTTTATTCTTGATAAAGTGCAACAGGGATTAAATAGAAATAAAAAGAGGAATGTGTGAGAAATTTAAATTATTCCAACTTTATGGGCAGTAGTGTATATAAAATATGTTAATGTAGAAATAAAAGACTGTACTTGCAGAACAGACAATAAATCTATATGTGATCATGTAAATTTGTGCAAATTCTTACATGTAAATATAATACTAATTAATATGAATTAATATTATCCCTTCATGTTCTGATATTTACTATAATTACCACATTGTCATTACTTGAAAGTCGGTCATTTTAATATATTGTAGAGTTCCCTTATATTGTAATTGCATCATTGTACAAATTTGGCAAATAAAAGCATTAATCTATCTTGATGACTGTGTAATGTTATCAAGGATGAAGTAAAAACAATTAACTTCTGTAGAGTTCATCTCTAGGACCAAACAACTGCTATCTGATCATTGCTACCACTTAGTGGGGTCCTGCCGAGACCCCTGTTTGTGCATTAACTGGGCAGCAATTATGAGCGGTGGCCTCTCACAGAGCATGAGTCAAATCAAATTCCCTTGCCAATTAGAAGGAGATTTACACAACGGCCTTTAGCACAGAGGCTAATCTTCTTGGGCGATCTACGGTCTTCCTGCACTAAAACAGCCTCTTATATTCTCATGGACCACTGGTGCTAGCTCTCGTGGTAGGATTTGTTTCTGTTTTCATATGTTTCTGCAGGATTGGGAGGTTGGAGCCAGTCTGTGTGTGAGCATCCTGCTTGTGGAACAGCCCTGGCAAATGGCCCACTCAGGACATTTGACCCTGTGGATTTTTCGTTCTTCTGTGTGGTTTTTTGGAGCTAGCACTTTTCCTTTAGCAAAGGCTAAAAGGCTCAAAAGGGTGGAAAGCAAAATATTATTATAAGTCTCCTGGACGCCAGGTTGCATAAAAGGTTCCACAGGCGTTTGCATCAAACCTGGACTGTTGAGACCACATATTCTGTTTTTGTTGCCATAAAACTGCCCTTTCCAAAAAAGTACGTATATGTATATTCCATTTGCTTAACTATTATAAATTTAAATGAACTGAAAAATCAAGTTTGCTCCCCAAAGAAAAACAGAAAGCTAAATATATTGAGCACATTAATATAAAGCTTTGGATACACCCAAACCTTTGGGAGGTGGTGTGTTCAGTGAATAGATGCGTCTTATCTAAAAAAAAAAAAATATGCGACAGAAAATAATTTCTGCATATTAATATGGAGAGTTTTTCCTATTGTAATAAATTACCTGTGGCTGATCTAGTGTCATGGATCATTTCTGGATGAGGTGAGTTATGTTTGGGTCAAAAGGTTGTGTTTGGGGTCATTGTCACAGCTGTTTTGGGACTGTTTCTACCTCACTGTCATAACAGTCATTAGCAGAACTCGACCTGAGCTTCTGACATCATTTAATTCAGTGGAAAATAGGAGGAAGCCCCCTTAAGACCTGAAGACCTCCCTTGTTTACTGATGCAGGGGACCTTTCACAATCCTCCTTTGGTCTTTGGGGGGTGGATTCCTCTCAGAGGACTTTTACCCCTTCACCTCTTTGGTTGATAGTGATGATTACAGGCTAGTTTGTTAGGGTTGTCTGGTTGCAGTAATTGCAGGTTAGTTGTTCATCACTCCATGGTCTGATGGTGGTGAAGGGGAAAGAGAAGAGAGATAATGGATGGGTGAAAATATCTATCTATCTATCTATCTATCTATCTATCTATCTATCTATCTATCTATCTATCTATCTATCTATCTAT
>JAPSES010025091.1:0-13150 GCA_029822895.1 Maxillicosta whitleyi
AATAACAATTTTCAAGGACAAAGCGGGCTCTATAAAGCAAAGTGGTAGTATTTAGTGTGACTTTTTTTTTTATTAAACAATATGAGATTTATTGGAATAATTTTCTGATGTTTTACACAGGTTTGTCTTGTAATAACCTCATCCTGTGTTTTGCAAACAGATGCACAGATGACTGTAGAGCAGTCAGGACTGTTTGTGCCTTTTGTTTTTCTTCAGTGAAGGAACTTCGTGTGAAGCTGCTGCAGGAGTCTGCACACATGATCAACTACCGACACGGTTATTGCACAATTTATGGTGCAAACACGCAAACTGGCGCGTTTAACTTGTATAGAATAAGGCACCCAAAGAAACAATAAACTCGGATCATTCCTGTGGTCCATTCTAAGCCCGTGTATGGACCTGAAGTTTTTGTATTTGGTTGACAGGTTGAGACTACAGGCACTGCCCTGCCTTCAGGCTGCAGAGGTTCAATGTCATGTATGTGACACTGTCTCACAGCTGTTCATGGAGCTCCAATAACCGACCCGCACTATTTACCCTTCATATCCACTGCAAACTTCTGACTTCAAACCTGCTGGATACTTTCAATCACTAACTTACATAACATCATAACTAACCCCGTGTGTTTTGGGGTCTCCGTGATTCCTGTGCTGATAATAACCCGTGTCCGTGTTATTTACCGTTGTCGCTGTCCACATACAAACTGTGGCATTCTTTCAGTATTCTCTCACTCGGGGTGGTGATCGCAGACTCCAGAGGGTTTGCCACTGACCGGGGCTTTCTACCCGACATTATGTTCGCAAAGACAGGCCGGTGCCTCTCTAGTGTTTCCTTCAACTACCAGGGGAAGATTTTCACTGTTGCACATATTCTCCCGTGCGGGTAGTGCCCCCTCTAGTGGCCACAGTTGGACACAACATACTTGAGTACAACCAGCCCACTGTACTTCAGCTCACTTTGAAGCTTAACACAGCTAAGTTTCACCTACTTCTCGGGGATTTAGTTTTGACCCTTGGACTGGGCTGTTGAATTCATTCACATCCAGAGTTGGACAAATAACCACAGCCTTAAACCACCTCATGAGACATTAATACCAAAGATGAACTGTGGACCGCAGGAGCCAGAGGACCCGAGGACAAGATATAATCAATGTATAACCTACTACTACCAACACCTCCACTACTACTATTACTACTAGTACTACTACCACGACCACTACTATTACTACTACTTCTACTACTACTATTATTACTACTACTACTACTACCACCACAACACCACCACCATCACTACTACTGATGCTGTGAGAAGCATGAAGACCTCATGAAGTGGATCAGTAAACCTTCAAATAATGAATAATAGGCTGATGTTCAAGTGTCAGTCTCTTCTCTTGATGTTCAACTTCTAACATTACTGTTACGCCCAGCTCGTATGGGGAAAGGGAATAACATTTAAAAAAAAAAAAAAAAAAAAAAACAACAACAACAAAACAGATGTTTTGGCTTTGTCATGATATTTATTAATTAAATTATAGTTTCCTTTCTTTTAAAAGATAAGTACAACAAAAGGAGAGTCAAATAACTAACAAAAAGAGACTCTAACTTAGAGTTATAGCTGTTTACAATTTCTAACAAATGCTTTCAAAACTCAATTTTTACAAAAAAAGAACACAACACAAGCAACACTCAGTTCAAATTAAGGCCACAAGAAAAGTTCCACAAAAGTGTGTACCAAGTACCAAGGTGTGTAGTGCCTCACAAATTTACAGAGTTTAAGTATCACCAAGATATAATATCAAAAAGGCACATGAGCGTGGCTGGTTACAGCTCACTGAAGAGCTCAGGTGCAGGCATCTGATGGACATTTGTTATTATTACCACAGCAACGCCAATGATAACTAATAGAGAATCCTTTAAAAAGACAGTGATCCAGATCACCTCCTAAATGTAATCATCTGCTCCTTGTCTCATTTCCTGAAAATTTCATTAGGTTTGGTCAATAATTAACCGAGACACTGAGAAATTTCTTGGCCCCACTGACCCCAATGTTAATGAAAATTTCGAAGTGATCCAGAATCCAGGATTTCTTCCGGATCACCCCAAAAGTTAATCATTTCTTTCTTGTGCCATTGCCAACAAATCCTGAAAATTTCATCAAAAAACGTCCATAACTTTTTGAGTTATGTTGCACACAGACAGACAAACAGACAGACAGACAAACAAACACTGGCAAAAACATAACCTCCTTGGCGGAGGTAATGATGCTGTCAGTCATTGAAAACCTGGACTCCATCCATGGCATTTAAGCAGCTGGATAGAGACAGCACTCATCATGTCAGATTTGGGTTATTAGTTAATAAAGTGATAGACTTATATAAAACACACTGCTACAGGAAACAATATTTCTGTGTTTGCTAAAAGACCGTATAATAATAAACCAAACTTTAAATGTTACAAAATCACACAAATCCTTATAGGTGTCAAATCCTATCTGTGCCTACATAATCTCCTGAACCTAAAACTAAAGCCTGCATATCATCCTGCATGAATTTTCTTGAGTGGACATTCAACGCATCAAGACAGATCTCGCGCAGTTGTTTGATGACCTGAACAAAGAGATTGGAAGCAGAAATGCACAAAAAAACTGGAGGATTCATGTCTGAAATGTTCATGTTTACGTTTTTTTGTTCAAAAAAGAAAAAGCTCAGAGAAAAATGTATTTTCATAGCCACAGATGTGGAAAATTACTCCATAGAGACTTTTCAACGTCATCATCTATGTTTGGACCAAGACAGACGGTACTTGGAATGACTGCTCACCTGAACTGTTATATATGAGATGGAGAATGCAGTTGGTCAGGTCCTGCAGAACAGAACTGCATGAACAGAATGAAGTACACTGGCTGATATCGAAGATCTATTTACACAAATACTGACCACTTCAAGTAGAAGATGATGTGTGACTTAATTTAATTATTGTCCTTCCTGTTAAATAAACACTTAGTCGAGGCGATTCATGGCTGTTTTAACAGAATAATGTCACATGTTGCTCTTATCTTTATCTCTCTCTCTCTCTCTGTGTGTGTGTGTGTGTCTGTGTGTGTGTGTAATTCAGCTGCATGACCTGTTGCACATGACCTAAACTACCCTCAGACTGCTTTTGTATCATCATCACGTATGAAGTGTAACTGAACTGTGCAATGTGTAAAAGGGTGGACATTTTTCATGATTTTTTTTTTTTTTTAAATTGTGGCATAAGCAGGTTGTCAGCAGATTTTGTTGGATGAAGCATTTTTGGCTGGCAAACTTCAGCTCTCTGGGTCATGTGTACACATTACCATGTCCAACCAGGAATGTAAAGTTACTAAAATCAAGCCATTATGCTACATGTTGCTGCACAATTAGTGACAATATAACAAAAAGGCTCTGTCATTTAGTTCATTATCGCAATGCAAAATAAAAAAAAAGTCAGATGTAGCTACACTGCCAAATAAAATAAATATAATTTTGTTTTATAATTTTGTGACACATTCCTCTTTTTAATCCTATTCATCTACGTCAGCGATCACATTTGAGCAGGTGCAGTGATTACATACTAAATCCCAGTTACACTTCATCTATCAGGAATAAATCCCATTTTCACAATCATTTCATGAAAGAGGCAAACAATAAAATCAGTGAAAATAAAAAAATACAATAAGAATAATTACAACACAATCAATTAATACATTAACAATAAAAACGCAGGCAATAAAACCAGCAAATGAACAGAGATTTATATATGTATGTGTGTGTGTGTGTGTGCATGTGTGTGTGTGTGTCAATGTAAAAGTTAGAACAACGTTAAATAGTTCCACTTAGTGTCTTAAGAATACCGCTCCCTGTTAAACTGTTAAACAATTATTTTATTTAGCAGTACTATGAGGAAAGACAGATTATAGTGATCAGTTTTATATTTGATTGCTCTGAAACTTCCCTGAGGATAATAACTCATATTTTAAGTCATGAGTAGAATCCAGGGTATTGGATGGATATTTTAAATGTCTTTTAGTTTCTGGTAATCCTTGTTACCTTCATAGCAATTTATACACATTCATTTTACTTATGTTCTTTTTATGACTGTCTGTAGGTTACAGGATTGTCGTCAGTATTACATGTCTTTGCTGATAGTTATCTTAACATGACAAGTATTTTATTGGGCTCTGTGCCTGTATTGAAGTGTTATGGCTCTAGCTGTAATCTACAACTCAGCAGTGATCTATCAATATTCATCATTTATGGTACTTCCCTTGCACGTAATAGGTTCGGGGCCATGATCTAGGAGATGCCCGACATGACTTCTGGCATCCAACTCCACTGTTGAATGGATGGACGCCTGTTCAATTCCGGATGGCTCTGCGCGCGACGACTTACCACCTTGGTCACAGTACGGGAATTACAGTATGCTAACACCACCCCTGCATACACAGTCCCTGCCCTTCAGACTACTGTTGACCTCTTGGATGGCACCGACTCCCACTTTGGTCTCACCTCCAACACTGCGAAGACCAAGATCCTGATACAGGCAACAACACCCTCCAGATACCAGCAACGTCCGACTCCATGGTGAGGTCCTTGAGACAGTGGAAGCCTTCCCCTACCTAGGAAGCTACCTTTCCAATGACTGCTCCATGCAGAAAGACATTCACAACAGGATACGTGCTGCACATGCAGCTTTCGGGAGGATCGCCAAGCATGTATTCTTGAATCACGACCTCAGCCCTCAGACCAAAATCTTGGTGAGCCATTGTCCTGTCCAACAACGGAAACTCCGATCGATCATAAAGATCCAATGGCAAGATTGTGTCTCCAATGAATCTGTCCTTCTTTGAGCCAACCTCCCAAGCATTGAGAACACAGTGGCATGACATCATCTTCGTTGGGCAGGACAAATCTGTTGAATACCCAAATCCTGATTCCCCGTCAGATCCTGTTCTCACAATTAGAATCAGGCCAAAGAGTCAGAGGTGCCCCAAAATGCTGTTTCCGAGACCAACTAAAGGACACCCTCCATCGCTGCAGCATTAACCATGCTGACTTGTCTTGCCGAGGATCAAGTTGAGTGGTGGCACATCATCACAAATGGGACAGAAAACATGGAAACCCAACGACGATCAGCAGCTGAGGCCAAGAGACAGCAACAGAAACAGCGACTCCTTCTTCCCCGACCACCACCCATCCTACCCTGCACAAAATGTTCCAAACTGTTCGACTCTGCTCTGGGTCTGAGCAGCCACACAAGACATCGACATCCCCAGGACAGCAGTAAATGAGGGTGATCCAACATGATCCGATCCGACTTCCCTCAAACGTAATAAGTTCATGTCAGGTTCCCTACACAACTTTACTACTTATTTTACTTTAGTCTTAAGCAATGTCCAGAGGCACATTAAGTGAATTTCTTCGTGATAAAACAAACTCATATTGTGCAGTATTTGGGTCATTCTTTATGTTGCACTGAGGCAGGTCTCAGCTGAATGCAGGAATGTGACTGAAGGAGTTGGTAAGTCTCCCCCTGGGGCTCAGATCATATGCTGCCCCTTTCCAACAGGCTGCTTTTATGAGTCTGTTGGTTCAAGTGGAACATCCAATATAAGTAGGTTATTCAAGTATCATCTGCAATTGTTTCTGACATGAACTTTGGTGAGGGATCAGCCAAGTCAAAGAGGGAGGTAAGTTGATCTCTCTGTACATTAACCTACAGAATAGAGTTAAAATTCAGCTTTGGAAGCCAGTTGTTTCTGAGAGAAAACTTAACATCCAAAATGTTGTGGAACATAAGTGAGCACAGATTTGAGTAACCAGTAACTATCCAATCCCTAATCCTCGAATGAAATGTCAGAATAAATAATTTTGATGAATTTTTATGTTTATGAAGCAGATTCTGCAAAAACTTAGAAGAGCACATGGTAAAGTTGTTGTATGCTATGGCTGTGGGTCTTTGTGTTTTGGTCATGAATGTATTTCATGGATTGCCTACTAAAAAATTAATGTGTGTGGAGGCAGCAATTTCTTTTGTGACTGATGATGGAAAATAAACATGTAAGGACACAATTCCAGTTGACAAAACATATCTGGAATTCTATCTTTTCTACAGTTTGTCCAAAAGTTGCTCTTTATTGAATATTATCTGTTCACACAAGACTTGAATTGTAGCCTTTATTGATGGACAGCAAAACAACAAACATTCTAATATGACACATATTTAAAGGTTTTTAGCATTTAAACATTTAATACGGCAAATATTTATCCTAATTTTGTGACAAACACCAGAGAATTTAAGCAAAGCCTTTAGATGTTTAACCCATAAAGACCCAATATTACTTTTGTAGCAGTTCCCAAATGAATATATTATATCCATTTATTATAATATTCTTCTCTGTATTTTTTTCTTTTAAATGAAAAGCATGTATTTTTTACATTTCATTCACTGATCATGTATATGTTCATAGAAGCTTGGATTAAAAGTTGAAGGTTATTATATCAGAAGAGAAAAGTGAAGAAAAAGTGACTTTTTTGGTTAAACATATCATTAACTGAACATAAACCCAGTGTTTGTTTGCACTATTACTGAACCAACTCCATGTTTTTTACTAGTGAATCAGAGTTGTAGCAGATGACGGTGTTTCCACATTCACTACAGAGCCTCTGAACGTCCAAATGGGTCATATCTGATGATCATGAAAAGATGACAAACTGTATTTTACTCTAATTATTTACATCCACTGATAGGATTAATGGTTTGGAAGTTATTAAATATTTAGATCAGTAGAGGATAAATGCATGAATAATTTCTGTGCCTGGTCTCCACTACTTCACCACCAGTAAATGGTTCTTTTCTTTTTTTTTTTTTTTCTTCAACAAGACAAATCCTGGTTAGATACAATATTCATAATCTGGCAACTCTAAAATATTATTTCTCAGAAAGTATTAACAATCACTAAATAGATCATAGGCGTTGTTAAATCGTGCAGGTTGGTGTCTTTTTCATGGGTTTTCTTTCCATCTGCTTCAGATGTTCACATAGCTGTTTTTCCACAGTTGAAACACAGGGGGAGTCCAAACTCTGCCTGTGGGCTATATGTCCATGCATGTATACATGTATACATGCATGCATGCATACATGCATACATACATACATACATACATACATACATACATAGTGTGTGTAAAAGCATATACTGCGCATCTCTCATCCACCTTTATTAAAACTCTGTAATTACAGGAAAATAAAATATTGCATGCTACTACAGTTTCATAATGCTTAGACGATCATCACTCCTGCTTTTGAGAGAACAGCCGAGACCGATCAGGTTTTCGTTACATCTAAAACACCATGAAAAGCACGTAAGATTCCTCAGAAGCCTCGTCTCCACTCTTCCTGTCCAGAGTAGACTCTTCCCATGAGTAATAGGACACCGCGCCCTGAAGGCGAATAAGCTTTACTTTGCACATAACGGACAACATGCCAAAACACTTTGTGGATGAGTATCAACCTTTGCTTGTCAAAGATTTTGAAGATACACAGAGGAGAAGGGTATGAGGACTGACGACATCAACAACAGATTTTTGACATTTGTCCACTAATTACATGTAGTTTGTCTTCTTCATTCACAGCTTCCAAGCAGATCACTGCTGCTGGCTGTGTGTGCAGCCTGCATTGGAGGCACCTTCCAGTATGGATATAATATATCTGTCATCAATGCACCAACCTTGGTAAGTAATAACATGGACAGCTTTTCAGTGCATTGGTTTTGGTGAAAACATAGTTAAGGTGTTGAAGAAGGAACTAGCCTCAGAACTATAATATATAGTTATGATAAGATAAGTTAAGATAAGATAAAGATTTTATTCGTCACATGCACAGTTATGCATAGTATAATGCACAATTAATGTATTTTTGTACACACACACACACACACACACACACACACATATATATTTATATATAAGCCTACAGGTTGTATATTGAACTTGTTGAGCAAGAAAGATTTCAAAGGTGTGATCTTGATTTTGTGATTTAGGCATTTTTACGATTTTTACTTCAGACAACAAATCCCAGATTAATATGGTATCTTGCAATGGGTTAAACTCTTGCATTTACACTGCACACTGATATCTTTATTTGTTTACAGATGTTTTATTAGTAGTTATTCAACATTTGGGCACCATGAAGGTGTATTAAAAGCACTTTATAAGTTCAGTTCATTTACCATTCACTTTGGCTTCAGCTGATGTGTTTCTCCTCATTTATCTCTAGTATGTGCAAAGGTTCATCAACCAAACGTGGATGCAGCGTTACCAAACGTACATATCAGAAGATGTTCTCACCCTACTTTGGTCCACTATCGTGTCAATATTCACCTTGGGAGGACTTATCGGCGCATCTGTCGGTGGGACATTAGCTGTGAAGCTGGGGAGGTACAGTTAGACTGAAAGTTGAATAATTATTTACATGTCAGTTTGTCATTTTGTGCTTTTGATGTTATTCCAGGAAAGGGACATTGTTGGCCAATAACATATTTGCACTGACGGCTGCTGTGCTGATAAGTCTGAGTCGCATAACAGGGTTTTTTGAATTACTCATCATTGGACGCTTTTTCACTGGGGTAAATGCAGGTAAATATTCCATCCATCCACCCATCCATCCATCCATCCATCCACCCATCCATCCTTCCATCCATCCACCCACGCATCCATCCATCCATCCATCTAACCATCCATCCATCCATCTAACCATCCATCCATCCAACCATTCAACCTCCTTATCCACCTCATTCTTAATTATCGATTCTTAATTGTTGGTTTAATTTTATCTTAAAGGTATCAGTCTTTGTGTTCAGCCTCTGTATTTGGGGGAAATTGCGCCAACTGCTCTTCGTGGTGCCATGGGAATGGGAACCTCAGTTTTCATCACCGGTGGGATCTTGACAGGACAAGTGATGGGTCTCAAGTAAATGATGGATATGTTTCATTTTTAGCTTTTCACTTTATTTTGAACTTGTAGAAATTAATCACTTTGATTCTGAAATGATTTTTACAGAGAGCTTCTGGGCAGAGAAGAGTACTGGCCTCTGCTTCTCTCCACTACATGTATCCCAGCAATCCTGCAGCTCCTGATCCTGCCCTGCTTCCCTGAAAGCCCGCGCTACCTGCTTATCGATAAAGGAGATGATGAGGGGTGTCAAAAAGGTCAAATGATACTTTTGCACCATTTTCTTTCTTTGCAAAGACTGATTTAATGCACAAGACCCGAGGACTGTCATAAACATCAGAGGCACAGAGTTTTGTCTTCCATTCCATCATGTGATCTTATTCTAGTAATGCTGTAATGATATGAGAAGAAATGGTAGTGGAAGTATTCTGATGAGATTTCTCAACAACAATTCTGACTCTTGTTTGTTATGTGTTTCCATCTGCAGCCCTGAGGCAGCTGCATGGTACAGACAACTTTGACAGTGAAAGGGAAGACATAGAGAATGAGAAGAGCAATCTAGTTGGGTTCCAGACAAAGAAACCGTGGGAGCTTTTCACTGATCACAGCATCCGTCGACAACTTATCACCATCATGCTGCTCAATATGGCACAACAGCTCAATGGCATTAATGCTGTATGCCCTGGATTTATTATATAAAACATAATATATTCACTCAGTTTCCACTATTGTGCCCCCGTATTGTGAAATCCTGTCTTTAATGCCCCTTTAGTAATGAAATGAGGTCATTGAAGTTGAGATATTGAGATTCTGAGAATAATATGATGTTCTTTTCAATATTTCTTGTAGATTTATTTTTATGCAGGTTATGTGTTCAAGCAGTCAGGCATTCCCGTGGATAAAATACCGTATGTGGCTGTTGGGACTGGTGCCTGTGAATGCATCACTGCTTTGACCTGTGTGAGTATCAGTTTCATGCCGTGCTTTAATCTCTTTTCCACATGAACTTCATGCAAACAGCATGTATCCTATACATGCATTATATGCATACAGCACTTCTTGCATGCCAAAGGGTAGGCCTTAACAACATTACTGTATTATTAAGAGATAAGAAGACTTGGGGAAAAGTGTTTTTTTTTGTTTGTTTGTTTGTTTGTTTGTTTTTTTTGCACCACCACCTTTATGGAATTAGTTTCATCACATGGAAATATTAAGTTACAATATAAATTTACTTTAAAAAAAAAAAAAAAAAAGGCTACACTGACAAAGCATTTGTATTTTCTTATCATTGGTTGTTAATGACACTTTATAAATCATTATAAACAATTACATTGAGATTACTGATTCCATTATTTAGATCAAATTATTGTTGCACCTTTACCAATTGTATTTATCTATTTTACATTTCTAATCTTTCCAATTGAGTAGCTTACTTTATCCTGTTCCCTTATCAGTCACCATGTTAAATCACTTACTAATGTGTTACTAATAGCTGAATTAGGTAAAAGAAAGAAAACTTGTTGTAAAATGCAAACCTACATTTTTAAGTGCTTTTAAATTATGTGTTAGTGTTTACAACCAACCATTTATATAGTCGTGAAAGTAGTTTTATTCTAAAGTAAATTCAACTAAAGCTAACTTTTTAAGTAAAGTTGGATCTTACATAAAAATAAAACAGTAAAGGAGATTATAAAAGTAACAAATAAATATATATAACATGAGTGATGATATATGATGGTTTAAATATATAAGATACATAACTATAAGGTAGCTTTTAGAAGAAAAACAAACATGAAAAGCATTCCAAACAGGTTTTTAGTAACAGTTGAAGGAGGTTTATTTGGATGGTGCTGTGGGTCTTATGACATGCTGTGTGTCTCACAGGGCATGCTCATTGAGTGTCTGGGACGGAAGGTGCTCATCACAGGAGGATACACCCTCATGAGCATCTGCTGCATTTTTTTCACCCTAACACTCACTTTTCAGGTAAATTAACCTTCAGACCAGACTTTAAGATTCATAAAATGTGTTCACCCATACACGTAACTTTATCTTGTGATTTTGTCTTTTTTAGGATTTCAGTCCAGTTCTTCCATACTTGAGCATGATGTGCGTTTTTGCTTTTATCCTGAGTTTTGGCCTCGGACCAGGTACCTGACTTTTGCCCCACTGAGTTAAACATGCACTGTTGCACAACTAACAATGATTGTTTTCTGTTTCATCCGTAAAGGTGGTGTGACAAACATCCTGACCACTGAACTATTCACACAAGCCACTCGTCCTGCAGCGTACATGATCGCAGGGACGGTGAACTGGTCCAGCTTCTTTTTCATTGGCATGGTTTTCCCCTTTATTGTGGTAGGTGAATAAAAATAATTCACTGGAGAAAACTCAAGGTGTAATGTTTTTTTGTCAGACCTGTGTTCTTTTCCCTCAGATTAGGCTGCAGCAGTACTGTTTCCTGGTGTTTCTGGTCGTCTGCACTGCTGTGGTAACTTACATTTACCTTTTTGTTCCTGAAACCAAGAACAAAACTTTTCTGGAGATCCAGAATGACTTCCAGTCATCAAACAGGAGGAAAGGACGTTCTGCTGACAGAGCAGGAACAAACCTGTTGTCAACTTCCATATAAAAAGTATCCTGCTACTCAGGGTCAAGTATTTTTAGCTGTTTTAAAATTTCTTTCAAATATTTATGTCACTAATATGTTAACTTTCCGTGAACACTTAAAGCTCACATCAGTGCAATGGGATCAGTTTACCAAATGCAACATTGTAATGAATGATATTGTTATTCAAGGTGCCTTTGTTGAACTTCAGAGATTTACAGGTCTGTGATGATAATATAATTATACATTTAGTTTTTTTTTTTATTTAACCATACATACTGAAATAATTTCAATGTTTGTTATGTACAAGTTTTGTAAAAGTTACTATGAAAACCTTTTTCAATAAAGTTCAGCTTCTGAAAAACTTTAATCAGTACAGAGTGACTATTTCATGCTGTTTTCTTCGTTGTTTGGATATTATTTCCTTTTCTTTTTTTAACCTTTTACTCCAGCATGTGACCAGGCGAACAAAGAGGTTATTCATGTGTGTCATGAGTGTGTTCATGGGGATAAAGATTAGAAACAGCACTGGAAGTGAGTCCTTGAAGTTTAGTTGTACTCCAAACATTATATGGATTATAAACAAAGAACTTAGTTTAAAAGTAACTATTTGAGAATAGTGTGTAGTTATAAAACAACTTCAAAAATGCTAATGCACATTCGTTTCTGTTTAGTAGAAATGCCTGCTTTTGGTTTATTATGCCTTATTCCTTTTTAAATATACAAGTTACTCTAAAATATGTCATTTTATCAATCATGTGATTTATTCACTTAAAGTACCTTGTTAAATTGTTAAAGTACCAATGTCAACAATTGATTTACATTTTTACATCCTTGTGACATCATTCAACATGCTGTTACTCTGTCAGGAACCACATGACTGCATTAACTTGTAAAGCTGCTCTCAGGGCCTCAATGAACATTCATTATCCACAAACATACTGTCCATTAAGTAATTCTGCGAGTACACTCCCACTGTAGATTACTCATGAAAGAACCACCTACTTGAAATGTTAACCAAGATGTTACACAACCCACATAAATGAAGTATTATTTTCAGTAAGCAGGGTCTGCAGATCTTAACATGGCACCAGCCCATTTTACATATGACCACAATGTTATTTTCTTAAATATAAGTATGCAGACGATGGGCCAAACAGTACTGAAATTCAGACTTTTTTTTGGACACTTTTGCACTTTCATGGTGAAAACAGGAAGTGAAGGTACAGTGCAGATATGGACAAAAGACATTTACAGGCCAGACAGACCAGGACTAGAACTGAGGCCAGGGTGCTGTTGATAAAGTTCAGCCAACCAGTGGCTTTTGTTTCTGGGTTGTTCCAATGTCGCTGTCATTTGGGTTATTAGGGTTTTTAGGATTAGGTTAGTTCAAGACCAGTACATACAGTCTAACAAGCATAAAAGGAAATGTTTAGATAATAATAATAATAATAATAATAATAATAATAATAATAATAATAATAAAAATAATAATAATAATACATTTTATTTATGGGCGCCTTTCTGGACACTCAAGGTCACCGTACACAAGAAATTGAGTAAAAACATC
>JAPSES010025126.1:0-13148 GCA_029822895.1 Maxillicosta whitleyi
AAAAATAAGTACAATTTTAACAATAATGTGCCTCAACTTATTATTTATACATGTTCATTATGGATCAGATCTACAAATAGAAAAGTGTTCAAATTAGGCTTCATTTTCTTTAAACATTTCAGGTTATTCACATTTTATTGTTATAGAATATTTTGTAAATGTAAAAATTTTCATATTTTAATGTTATGTTTCGCACTAAAACAAGAACAAAAATATTATGTTGTCAATATTTATAGACATAATGTAATATAATTTTTTTCACATCATACAGAGAAGAAAATATAGTAATTTTTTTGGGAAATTATTCTGTTATTATTTTACTGTAGATCATATTGGTCTGTATGTGGAACTAAAATGAGCTCATTTTTTTTACACTTTGCAAATTTACCCCAGGGGCTGCATTAGAACCTGTGGCGGGCCACATTTGGCCCCTGGGCTGCATGTTTGAGACCCCTGGTGTATGTGATGGGACTCGTACTGGACAGTTGGACTCTTTCCATTTATCTGTGTCTGTGGTCCAATAATAACTAAGAAATGTCTTATTACTTATGTAAAAAAAAAAAAAACGCTCCTGCCTTCTGCCAATGCTCCTGTTTTCCTCAAGGCCAAGAAAGTGCGGGGATTCCATTTCTGCACAGTGCTCTTTTGAACATCCCTTTAACATTATGGTTCATTAATATATTTATAAATAAAACTATATTTTTAGAAATGTGTACAGGGCAGATTACACAGGATGCAACCATGTTCTTTATACATGATGCTCTGAATACAGACTAGTCAGCGGTAGTAGAAGTATTCAATCTTTTACTCAAAAGCACTAATACCAAAAAAATAAAATGTAAAAAGTTCTTTGCTAAATATGCTATAAAAGCAAAATGCACAGTTAAAACTTAAAGTAAAATGTGTGTTTTGCTGTAATATGATGTTTAGGGTTTATATTATTTACTTTTATGCTGTTCTAGTTAGCTTCTAGGTAATTAGCATTTGTAGTCCCAGGGCAGATAATGAATACTGCTGCATTCATTAATGTGTTTGCATTTTATTGCTGTAGATGTTTATGCTTGAGCTCATTTACTTTATATGCTGTTGGGTTCTTGGGTCACCATTTGCCGCTTTGCCATCCTGTTAGAACTTAGTGGTTTTTTTCCATTAGCTTTGAAAAAACAAGTTTTCTACTTTTTGACAATGCGTATTCTAGCTGATTCAAAAGGGTTTTAAAATATGTATTTATCTTAAAGAGCTCATATTTATCTAAACCCACTTTTATTAATCTGTGGTTAATTTATTTGTCTGTTTGGACCCTAATAGTTCATAAAGTTTGTATTTGAACCCTCCAGATGCTGCAAAGTTATCGTTATATTCATTTTGGCAAAAATCAAGTAGATTTCTACAACCCATTTCAATTATTGCTTAATTTGTTACGTCTTTAACTAGTTTTTATAACTAATTTACACATATAAGGTCAAGACGTCTGATGAATATTTCTCCAAGTACGACATAATTGTTTATCAGCAGCAACGGTTGTAGTAAAAACTGAAAATATGCCCCAAGTTCCTTAAATATTCAGTCGTTGGTTGAATGGGACAGAGCAGCACAGCCAACAACCTGGAGGGGGCGTGGCCTGAAGTGGCTAATTTGCATTTAAAGGGCCAGTGCTCAAAATGACATTTCTGGTGTCATTACTCAGAAATAGGATTGAAAATGGACCTGTGAAGTTGAAATAATGAAGAATTCAGACCGAAGTAGAGCATTTACAGTTTATGTAGAGCACAGGGAAGTGTTTTAAAATGTATAATTCTCTTTAGAAAAGCAAAATATCACTCCATTAAGAAGGACATTTTTCTGAAGTTTAATTTAAAGGTGCAATATATAAGATTCGTACTTATGAGAAGTGCTGGGAGTTGTTAGCTAACCCCATTTCTAAGTTGTCTCAGTTGCTTATGTATGTGATGACAGTGTGTATCTTCATGCTCAGTGTTGAGGCTTTAATACTGTATTCCTGCACCTTCACATGCAATATTGTACAACGGGAGCTTCAGCTAGCTTGGAAATGAAACCAGTGTCAACAAACACCCTTCTAGTACAACACATACACCAATGCAAACTTGACATAAGCAAAAAAGTATGGAAAAAAATGTACCTCTAATGCTCTGTCCATGTAAATGTGCATTATTAGGTCCCAAAAACAGAAACTCATAACAACTCTGGTTTGTGTATATCTGTGTACATAGGGAAAATGGAGAGATTATAAAACTATTTTATGTCCTGAACCCGCACCTGAAGCATCATATCCAGGTGTATAAATCAATAAATGACCTGCAGTAGATGGACGTTACCATGGATACCTTTAAGGGACAGACTCTCCCATTATTGTGTCCAAATCTACATAATGTAAAGAATACTTTGACAACCTGAACCAACATTTAATCTAACTTAAATTTCTAACTTAATATGATGTTGCTGCTTACCTTCACTACAGATTAAATCCTTTGTGTCTTCTACATCCAATATTATCAACACAAACAATGGTTTGTCTGAGCATCTGTGCCACTTTGAAATCATTTGTCCCCATTGACATGTGGACATAAATATTTATAAAGTGATTGTGTTAACAGTGTCCTTCTAATAAACGAATAGAGGAAGAAAATATCATTTTAGAAAAATATCTGTTAGTGAGGACTAAATATAAACCTTGTCACAATTTCTTTTTTTAACACTTTCTTTTTATTGTTTCGTTTTTTTAAGAACATGTAGCAAATATGATCATACAGAAGGAAGACAAAAAAAACCCATTAATAATAACCTTGAAAGAAAAAGAACATAGTGGATTGTCTCTACAGTATGCGTCAGTGTTATCAATAAGGTCGTCTTTATCCTGTTGTTATATGCACAGACTATTTCTCCCACTTTTCTCGACATTGTTCTTTAGCCCAGAACTTTAGTAACTACCTTATGAATAGTCTCCCAAAAATATATGATTTTAGGACAAATCTCAGCGACTGGGTAGCCCAGTGGTTAACGCCACTGACTTTGGTGCGGAAGATGGCCAGTTTGAGACCCAGGTGGACCCTTGGGAAAGGTCCATTACGCTATACTTCCCAAAGCCACAAGGGGGCGCAAGCCTCATTGTGCCGGTCCCAAACCTGGGCGTGTCAGGAAGGGCATCCAATGTAAAATCAAGCCAATCAACATGTGAATTTCTTGCCGTGAGCAGGGAAAAACAGCCGGTATACAAATGTTACACTTGAGGAGTAATAAAGTAAAAAAAATAAACTGAATATTTGCTGTAGAGGTCAAATCCGATTTTATTGATATAACGCCAAATCACAACAAAAGTTATCTCATGACACTTTACATATGAAGCTGGTAGAAGTCAGACTCTGAGGCCAGTTTATAGAAACCCAACAGGATCAAACACCTGGAGAAGACTCTGACTCCTGGAGCATGGACGTCTGCTTTGACCAGTTGGGGTAAAAGAGAGTGGGTAAAGGAAGAGAAAAGGAGAGAAAGAGATAGACAAAGACGGGGGGGGGGGGTGGTGTAAAGTGTAGTCGAATATATCACCTTTAGGAAATCAGAATATCACCACTGATTCTAATTCGTATGTAATGAAGTTGCAAATACCACACTGCTTTTACTCTTCAAGTTATAAAGGATCGTCTTATATTGATGCAAACAATATGGCCTTTTGGTTCCTGAATAAACCGCTTGTAGTTCTTATCATAAACTCTATAAATCAATTTCGACTCGGGCAGAATCCTGCTGCCAATTTTAACCGCTACAGAGAAACAAAAGCACATATCACTCCTGCCTTTAAGTCCTGGCGTTGGCCTCCAGCTGGGTTTAGGATTGATTTTATGATCACACTATGTGTTTCCAGATCTTTTCCTTGATATATACCTGATGTGGTTTACATTCTTGGAAGACTCTCACACTGAGTTCTCACCAGAAACAGGACAGTGGAGCTGCTTCGCTGCCTCCACTGCTCGAAGCCTCTCTTAAATAACTTTGCCTTTAATGCTTTGGTCCCTTTGTCAGATGTAAATGTATATTTAGTGGTTTTCTTAGTCTGCCATGGGAGTTAATTATCTTTGGATTCTGTACTATTGTTTGGACAAAAACACCTCAGGCTTTTACAAAGTGTGAGGGCCAAGTGTTACTACATTTTTACATTTAGACCAAATAATTTAACCTTTAAAGACCTAGAACTATTTTTGTGGTCACTTTAATATGAATTTTTCCATATTTAACATTTCCTAAGTGACTTATCAAGTATTATATACATATTATCCTCTGCATTTTGCATTTTTCATTGAAAATCAGGTATTTTTATATTTACTGATCATGTAGATGTTTATAAAAGTTCAGAGTACAATAGGTTATTAAATCAAAACAGAGGAAACTGAAGAAAAGTTCATTTTCTCTGCAAAATATACTGTTAAATACTGTTACACTGTTGAACTCCATGGGTTTTATTAGAAAGATTAGTTTCAGTGTTCACTATGGAGACTCTGAAGGTCCAAACGGGTCATATCTGATGCCACTGAAAAGCTGAGAAAATGTATTTTACCTCAATTATTGACATGTGTTGATAGGGGGTGCAGTTAAAAAGTTATTAAACACATCATGATATAGCACATTTTTTTGAAAATTCAGTTCATATGGTTTATATAAATACAAAGGACCTATTTCATTTTACATTTTAAGTATATTTTTTGACAAAAATAGTATGGTACATACATACTTACATGTGGCTATTTTTTGCACACATTTTTTTAAGTAAGCATATGATAAATTATAACATAAATAATGTGTAAAATTTTTACAATTATAGTTCCAAACTATATTATTATGTATGTAATATCTGTCTGCAATATAAATGTTGTCAAAAACGTTACGACCAAACATATTTTACAGTATCCTAACAGTAGAGTATCCTAAATTATGTAAGTAAACAAATGAATGCAGCCATATACAGCCTATAAAATATAAATTGATGACATGGAACACACTTATAATGCTCACAATATGAATAAATAAAACATAACTAGTAAACCAAACATGGCTGCATGTGTATCATAAGAAAGGATGCCAAGTATCATCCAAACGATGAAAGACATTGCCGTTAAAAATGCGATTTTGTGACACAATGAGTTGAAATCCATAGATTTTAAAATGGAATGATCTCTATATGTATGTCATGATGCAACCTAGTTGAGCTTACACAGATTAAAATGCAGATTATTCATGACTGTAAGGATGTAACAGTACACAGTGTGATAACAGGTTGTCATCCCCTCCTCTCTTTCAGATGGTGATGGTCTTGGTATCAGTATCATTGGGATGGGGGCAGGGGCAGACATGGGCCTGGAGAAGCTGGGGATCTTTGTGAAGACCGTGACAGAAGGAGGGGCAGCGCACAGGGATGGCAGGTACGTTCAGATCCCTCATATTGTATAAGCACAAACCAGAAACGCACAGACATACAGTGCATTTGGAAAGTATTCAACCCCCTTCGCTTTTACCACATTTTGTTATGCTACAGCCTTATTACCTCCGCCAAGGAGGTTATGTTTTTGCCTTGGTTTGTTTGTCTGTTTGTTAGTTAGCAACATAACTCGAAAAGTTATGGACGGATTTTGATGAAATTTTCAGGATTTGTTGGCAATAGCACAAGGAAGAAATGATTCCCTTTTGGGGGTGATCTGGAAGAAATCCTGGATTCTGAATCACTTTGAAATTTTCGTTAACATTGGGGTCATTGGGGCCAGAAAAGTTGTTTCTCTGTATCTCGGTTAATTATTGACCAAACCTAATGAAAATTTCAGGAAATGTTCGCTCTGAGACAAAGAACAGATGATTCAATTTTGGAAGTGATCCGGATCACTGTCTGGATCCAGGAATTTTTTTTATAGGATTGTCTATTAGTTTTAATTGGCCTTGCTGTGGTAATAATAACAAATGTCCACCAGAGGGCGACTCATGTTTTCTCATATAGTCCATGGACTTAAGAATCTTAAAATACTGTCCAAATAAATGAGGGACTAATATTTATGGTGGTGGGACGGGGGGGGGGGGGGTTGCACTTGGCGGAGGTCTGTGCTCTCCGAGTGCTTTTCTAGTCTATTTATACATTTACTTTATCTTAAGTAAGGGCTGGATAGTTTTACAGCAAATATGTCACTTTATGACACTTTTGACCTATGATTTTGGTTTATGTGCAGATCATATAAAAAGGACAATAATACACTTTCATGTCAAACATTGCATATTCTTCAATTAAAAAAAAAAAAGTTACAGTTGGTTAGATTTGTGTGTGCTTCTGTCTCCACATGGACTTTGTGCTGTAGTCTCTGGGGGCTAGTTGTTGGTAGACCTTAGGTAACTCCATTTTTAAGCTTACATTTTGATACCAGGAACTTTGTGTGTAGAATACTAGGGTTGTTGTGTTCTGCTAAAACCCTTAATGACTGTATTTGCTCCAGTTCGTAGCACAAAAATAGCTATCATTAACTTTGCAGTGATGCTACTTAACAAACAACTGTCTCGAAGCTAAACCAGTGCCAAACACAAACTTCTAATAAACACACAAATCTATTATATTCAACCTTTAAATTCTTCTTTTTTTCACTACAAAAGATGTGTTATAAAGAAGAAAATTAACAGACATTCCATTTGTATGACAGTGTTCACTTTAGATTCTTGCCAGTTGCTTTATATCAGTTCCTTTCCGTCTTTATTCGTGTCTTGTTCACAGTCTCAGCCACACAATATATTATACGGTATATAACCCTGCTGCTATGATAATATAGACATAGTCACAGGATCTTTGTGACATAAACACACTGAGTCACATGTGCGGTACTGCTGCATAATCTGCATGCCAGTGCCAAGCCCAACCTTTTAGCGTTCCCTCTCTGTGTGTATAAGTCACGATCACTGTCACTGGCCTCGTCTTGATTAGTTCAAATGAATAAGGTTTTTGTTGAAGTGTAGCATATGTATGACCAGCCTCATTGTTGTATTTTTAACCAGTCTCTTTTCTCTTATGTCAGGGGTGTCAAACATGTGGCCCGGGGGGGATGTCTGGCCCAAGGGAAGTGCAAAAATTATACTGAAAATATGAACTATTAAGGCTGTAAAACTCATTTTAATTCCGGTTCCACATACAGACCAATAAGATCTAAAGTAAAATAATAGCATAATAACCTATAAACAGTGGCAACTCAATTTTTCTAGGTTCAACTGGACTAGTTTTGCTTTCAAAGAGCAAAACTAGTCCAGTTGAACCTAGAACTACAAAGAAGAAATGAGAAACTGAATGAGAAATTGTTCTTATTTTAGTTCCAAACTCAAAATTGTTAACATTATGCTTCTTACCAAATATTTGTGTAACATTGTGCGTAATGCAAATGTATAAATGGTAAGTTGAAGCATAATATTGTTAAAACTGCACTTATTTTTCTTACAAATTTCAGTTTTTTCAGATTATTCACATGCTTTTTGTTAAAAGATAGTTTGTAAGTATTAATATTTTCAAAATTGCAGGTTTTTTATTGCACTTAAACAGCGGTCTTAAAGTCAACTTCCCTGTGGGCCGCTGAATGGAGAGTCTGGATCAGGCTGGGCCACTTAAAGTATTCCATTAAAAAAGGGGTTTCTTTGCTTTACTCACAGCTAGTAACATGCACTTTCTGATAATCTCTCCTTCTTTAAATGACTTTCCAGCCCTAGAAATAATCTCACTCAGCACGTAGCTTCGACTGCTGCTTCATTCTCTTTGTTGCTTTCTTGAATAAATCTTGTTTCCTCAATAGACATTTTTTTTTTACACCAGTGACCCGTTTTTCTCTCTCATCTCCCTGGTATTTTGTAAACTTCGTAGCATGTCTAGTTGAGTAATGACATCACGTTTTGAGACAGATGTGATAGCAGTGTGATAGCGTATATTTTCCATCCACTTAGTGTCACTCCAGAATATGTTTCTATTAAGTAACTTTTGTTCATACTTCCCCTAGCAGACTTTAGCGAGCTTCACAACTGTTAACAACAAATGCTGCCAGAAGCTGCCATGACATAATCAATGGTAGCCCATAAGTGATAAAAATAAATTAAATTAAAACGGGAAATAAGTGACTGAGCATAAAGTTGCGTTTGAGAACAACATGTGTGTTGGTGCGGACTGCTTCAAGTAGGGAGCCACAAAATATCATCCCATGTGCTGCAATTGGCCCCTGGGCCGCTAGTTTGAGACCCCTGCACAGGCAAAGACAGAACAAGTTGACATTATTTATGCTATTACTTTACTGGCCCCGCCCACTTGAGATCCAATTGAGCTGAATGCAGCCCCTGGAAGAAATCAGTGTGACACCCCAAACTCAGTCTTCCATATTTACACAGGACTAGTACAAAGCTGATTTGGAAATTAACCCCCCCCCCCCCCATATCTGCATTTCTTACAGTACATTCACACAGGATGAGCAATGTCTGTTTTTTCACTCAAATTTATCGGCATTATTCCCTGGTTTTGATGTCAAGGTTTGCCCCTGACAGGTAATTGTTGAAAATATTGAAGAATATTGTATTTCATCATCTTTTCACATCACTCAGGTTCCAAGTTTGCTCTTTAGTGAATATCAATACACCATTCTGACATGAATTTTCTGAATTTCCACCCTAAAAAATGCTTTGGAAACTTTGATTTATGATCACCAGCCTTCATCAGTCCTCAAAATATGCAGACAACATGAAAAATGTAGCAAATCTCGCCAAATCACAGGTGTCGATTCGAGCAGAGCCAATATTATCACAAAACCTGCGTTTTTGGTGAATTCAGGTTAAAAATTTGCAGTGGAATTTTTTTCGTTATAAATTACAAAATCTGGCAGATTCACACAGGATTCAGATCACAGATGACTTCCACATTTAGTTCAACCTAACTGACAGGTTATAATTAGAGTTATGTGATCGGGGCTTTAGGTTTTCTGTAATGCGAGTGAGTTCCTACAAATTACAGTTTAACAGATACATTACTAAAGCCCAGTTTACACCAGATTATTATTACCTGTGGATCTCAGGTGGTTTGTAACAATTGCAGAGATCTTCTGCGATCATAATCCTGTACAAATATGCAATGTCTGTCATTTGTAAAGTAAATTTCCACGTGTGTCCATGTTGATGAAAAAGTCACACCTCGTAATCACTTGGTCCTACTTTCTCTCTCTTCGTATCCCTACGTGCTGCTGCAAGATGACACTAGTCTACCTGTTTCACTGCTGAAAAAAGTTGTTGACTAATGCGCAGCACTCAGCAGCATGACAGCGCACTGATAATAAATGAGAGAAAGTAAGGCCAAGTGATTACGAGGTGTGGCTTTTTTGTCAACATTGGTTTGTGATGCAAATAAACGCTCCTTTGAACACATGCTGTTTTTAGAAGAAAAACGTTTTAGTCTAGTGACCCCCGCCGGACTACTTTCATTTTGACCAAAACCAGACCAGAATTGGGCTGCAGGACACTGTCTGGGGTAAGTCAGTGTGGACATACTACACCACAGGTGTCAAACATGCGCCCGGGGGCTAAATCTGGCCAGCCAAAGGGTCCGATCCGGCCCCTGGGATAAACTTGTGAAAAAATTACATTAAAGAAATTATCAATAAATGGTGTCAAAATCTTGTTAATTCAGGTTCCACATACAGACAGGTGAGTCAGAGCAGTAAAACATGATCATAATATCCTATAAATAATGACAACTGCAAATTTTCTCTTTGTTTTGGTGGAAAAAAGTTAAATTACATGAAAATGTTTACATTAACAAACTATACTTTTACAAAAAAAACGTGAATAACTTGAAATGTGTCAAAAATAGTCCCTTATATAGACCCTGATCTGTACATTAGAACGAACACGTGTAAATGATAAACTGATAATATTTTTTAAAATGCATTTATTTTTCTGAACACATTTCAAGATGTGACTTTTATTCAGATTTTTAAGGAAACTTTGTACATGTGAACATTCTCATAATTTCGGCCCCCTTAGATCATATTGAGCTGAATGTGGCTCCTGAACTAAAATGAGTTTGACACCCCTGTACTACACTGATGACGGGTATGAAATACAGATTCATGTCAAAAATACCAAACTATCCCTTTAAGTCATTCAGCGGAGAAAATATCAAATATAAACATTAGTGTAAAAATTTGTGTAAGAAAAAAACAATTCTCCCTCATGAGTTAATTTGTAAACGAATAGAGGTCTCTAAAGGTAAACTAGTCCAGACTTAAGACATGCACATCTATAGTGATTGAATGTCAGTAAAAACACTTCAGACAGTGTGTTTGACATAGAAGAGAATAATTATATAGTTCACATCCTCAAACCAGTACAAGTGTAAATGTTGCTCAGTTGGCAGCATAATTATATGACAAGCACCATCTTAATTTCTACCCAGACCAGTTTGGGGCCAGTCTTTATCTATTCATCCAAACTAATCCTTGGCCATTATTCAAGATCCAGCTTGTAACTGAATTCCAGTCTTTATTTGGAGGAAGACTGTACCGCTTTAAATGTAATAAATGATAAACACACACACAAAAAAAAGCAGCTTGTCTTTTGAAGGGACAGGGTTTTCAGAACAAACAGACCTACCTGAGACTAACTCTAATTTCTCAGCAGGGTCTCCTTCCTCGTACAGTTTGGGATGGCAGCGGTTGCCTATTTGAGCGATGAGCTCTGCAGGTAGACATGTAAGATCACGGCCCCGCATCCGACCACGCGTCTCTGTGTGGTCTGGAAGCGCCTCAACACGCTCGCCAGCTGCTGGAGAAAAACCAAAACTGTGAAATTAGAACAGAACTAGACAAAGCCATAACAGTTAGGTCCTCATGAGTGTGTAGCACAATGCCTGTTCAAACCAGAAGTACATCAGATATGGGATTAAGGGACGTGGGCGGAAAACCTGGACCGTAAAACCAATGCTATTATTCTTACACTTACAGTCACTCCTTTTGCTGGACTAGGAAAATTTTATAAAAATATTATTTCAACTCCTCATGTACAAAAATGTTTTTAACCCATTAAAACTGGAATTTTGATTCACCGTTACAGCATTAAATCATACATGTTGTTAGAGCACTGACTTGAACAGGACAAATTATGATCGGACCTCAGCTTGAGTCATACATGATTCACTGCCCAGCCAAAAAAAAAAGTCACACATGTAATATTTAACTGCACCATTTTCAGTTTTCATTCCAGGAGACATTCACTGTCACATCTTTTTAACCACATAATTCTTACATAGTGTCACAATAAGGTTCATAATATTTTTTCCATCCATAGTTTCATTCATTATTTGATTATTGATGATGCAGAATTGAACCGCTGCATCCAGTCTTCATCACATCCTAAACTAGAAAAGCACAAAAAGTGCAAACCTCCTCCAAGCAGCACAGTTCCCCCACATATTGTGACTGACACCCCGCAATATTACTGCCACATTTGTTTTTAATCTATTTTATTAGAATTCTTGACACCGGAAACATACCCAAAGAAATTGGAATTAGTAGTAAAACCCATGGAGTTGAATCAATGACTCACTTGTTTTTTATGTTCAGTTAACGATATTTTGCTGAAAAAGTCACTTTTTCTTCAATGTTCTCTCTTTCTGATATAATAACCCTTAACTTTACTCTGAATTTCTACATGATAAGTGAATTAAATATAGGAAGATATCTGATTTTCACTGAAAAAATACAAAATAATCAACCAATAGCTTAAAGAAGGTTAAACGTATTTAGGAGCAGGTGTAAAAGTAGCGCTGGGTCTTTATGGGTTTATGTGGAAATGACTTTTATTTTCAATGATAATAATCAAAATTTAGGGAATACAATAACAGCAGATAAAAGGCAAACGATTAAACAGATAGTGATAAAAACCTTAGTTTTAATTTTAGTTTTTCAGTCTCACTGGGCAAAAAAAATCTATGATTAACAATCAGCATATTTTAATCCAATCAGTCTGAGAAGACACGAAATATGATGAAACTGCACATAATTTTTCCTGTTTTTCAGACAGTAAAATCAATAAATATCTAGCCCCTCCGGCATTTTTCTCCAATCAAAGGTGTTTTCAGACATGCTATCAAGCTCAATACAAGGCTTAGAACAGATAATGTAAAAGAAGTGATCATACAATTTCAGAATATTCAAATAAAATAAAATAATAGTAAATAATAAATAATAATAAAAAAAATATATATCTCTGAATCATTGTATATTGTTATAAAAAAAACCCAACATGCTACATTGACTTCACTGAGGCATAAAATAGGCCCCATGTTTAATGTTTAAGGAAATTACCAAAAATAGTCACTTGCCAGATGAAGCGTTAATAGAGTAGATTTAAAGAAAAAGTTTGAGAAAATGTTAATTTATCTCATTTATGATACAATATTTGAGCCAAGTTCTCCTGCGTTTATCTCTGATTGTGTCTGAGACTCTTTCATTCCTTCGAACAGTCTTGAAAAACTCATCTTTTGCACATGTCAGATCAAATAAACCAGTTCATATCCTGCTTTGAACAGTAGATGAGATGTGGCCTTTTGTTTGGAGTGTGCATCTCTACCAAAGGGGATCTTTGATTCGGCTCCATCTGTAAACAGGAGCCATGTGTCGCAACCTACGACAAAACTAATTCCATATGCATTGTGTGCATGTCCAAGAAATGCCCATAAAACCAGATTAATATCAGCACATCCCATATGTCTCAACTGGAAAATGGTAAATTTGGGGAAAAAAATCCTAATGCAGAAAATCCTGACTCATTATGTGACTTATATCAGTGTTTCTCAACAACTTTAACCAACAGTTGTGGAAAAAATTATTAGACCACCCCCTGTTTTTTTCAATTTCTTGTTCATTTTAATGCCTGGTTCAACTAAAGGTACATTTATTCGGACAAATATAATGATAACAACAAAAATAGCTCATAATAGTTAAATTTCAGAGCTGATATTTATCCATTTAATATGTTTTCTTGATAAAAAACAAAATCCCTTCAGTTCTTACGTCAATATTTATGTCATTGTACTGATAAAAACAGTGCTTTTAGACATTCCATGTTTTCTTTTCTGTCTGTTTTAGTCA
>JAPSES010025163.1:0-13144 GCA_029822895.1 Maxillicosta whitleyi
CACCAGATGGCAACTCATGTTTTCTCATATAGTCCATGGACTTCAGAATCTTAAAATGCTGTCCAAATAAATGAGGGTCTAAGTCCCCACCCCCCAATTTGGCGAAGGTCTGCGCTCTACTGAGTGCCATTCTACTTTTCCAACACACCTATCAAACTCTGCAGAAGCCTGATAATGACTGTCAGGTGTGTTGGAAGAGGGAAACATCTAAAACATGCAGGGTATCTGCCCTCGAGGACCAGGATTGGTGACCCCTGATCTACATGGTCAGTGAATTAAATATAGGAAAACACATCATTTATAGCCTGGCCAGTCATCCATCTTTCTCAATAAGAAATCCATCGGAAATTGCGGGGCTTGAATCCAAATCTAAATGTAACTGGTGGTGTCTTTCTCTGCGTTGTGTTTATAGAAGACACCCGCGCAATCAACTTTGGATTGGAGATAGCCTCCATTTATTTTCGGCTCCTGAAGATAAGCAAACATTGATTGATTGATTGTACTTTATTGATCCCAAAACTAGGAAATTTACATTCCAGTTACAACTGATCAAGATACATTAAACACAGACAAACATGGGAATACAGATACAGTTGAACTGACGTCTGCAGCCATCAACCAGCTCCTCGTTTATGCAGAATGAAAATAAACAAAGATGAGGGAATTGAGGAGAGAGAAAAAAGACAAATTCCACTCTATAGTGTAACATAAAAGGTAAAGGCATGACAACGCTAGTTATAGCGGACGGTGTCACATTACAAAATGCATGCCGGGGAATGGATACAAATCAAAAGTTCTGCATGCTGACTCAGAGGCCCAACCTGTCACCCATGAACCAAAACGAATGAAAACACAATGTGCAGATTTTGTGTATTTACAACAACAATTCAATACATAATGCCATCTGCATACCCACATTGCCACAAAATAATTGACCCTGTTACATAAAGGCGGGACTAACAGGCACATAGTCAACCAATCACAGACAGATCTAAATACTATACTAGGCTTTTGTCACGGAAACCTGAGAATACACGGTGTAATCTTTAATTCAGTCCTTAGTTTTGAATCAAGTTAACAACTGACAACAATTAGAGAGACATTTGTGGACTTGGAACTAACTTTGACTCACGACAAAAAGAAGTCTGTGCATTATGATGCACTGTGAAACATCCAACCCCAGACTTGTGATTGGTCGATGAAGAATAGATCATGCATATTTCACAGCGACCCGATTCCAGTCTATTTTCTTTTCTCAGTATTGAATACATTGCGAAAGCTGGATGGCTGGCCAGGCTACATGATTTACACTGACACAAAATCCAAAACAAGAGAGCATAAAATAATCATAAATAGTGACAAATCCCTTAAAAAGTTGTTAAATATAATGACAAATATATGTGTGAACTGCCACAAAAGTAGCACTGGGTCGTCACGGGTTAACATACTTACTCTAATTATCTTTCTACATGTATTAGAAACACTACCCCCTCTGCACTACAGTAGTCGTACAGTGAAACCGACTTAATATTTGATTTGTAAAGCAGCAATCAAGGATGAAGGGTGTAGCTGAATCACTTAACACTTGCTATTTAAGGTGTTAAATTAAGTGTTCTGGCTAGTTAATTTTATTAACTAAGCCCAGCCATTAAAGCAGCACGATGAAAATTGGGAGTAGCAAGAAAAGTGGACATTAAGACTATTGAAATTAATGGTCTGGTCTGAATGATGGAAGCTTAAATGCTAACACATTGATTCTTGAGCTTTTAATGTGGTGACAAACATGTACGTGAGATATTAAAATTCTGAGTTGGACGTGTATATCCAAGGATTTGAGACCTAGTCCACTGAGATTATGGTTTTAACCTCCATATTTTCTTATTTGGCCAGCATTCAGCTTCTGGTTACTGGGGATGCATGGTTTTTTTTTTTATATATGAAAGTGCAAGCTGTGGTCTAATGAGATAGCAGCATTTCTATTCAGCAAGCACCTCGACGAATCTCAAATTTGGTCACGTCGACTTTTGCTTGAGCAAGACACAGACGCACTACCTATGAAGTCAATCTGCAGTTGAGCTGAATGCATTAGATCTCGCAGCCTGAATTCCTTCCCTTGTAGAGACTTTACCCTGGCGCTGAAAACCACTGGGATGATAAAGAAGTAGGACTGCTTGACTACACGAAGGTTTTAACTGGTTCTTTACCTTCAGATGGGCACACACTTAATGACTGTCAGGCTAATTCTCAATGCGGTTCACATGTATTGACTAACTCGGACTCTATCGCAGTCGATAGATACAACTGTGTGTGTGGTGATGTTAAAAAGAAGTGTTTAGAACCGGTCCATGCCAGCTGATCTCACAGGAGTCTGAAAAAGGGTTTAATATTTGTGACTAATGCTGACAGTAGATTGCATCACTACTGCCTGAGAGACGGTAAACAAACACCTGATGGAAAAAAGGCAAGCACGTTTTATAGTGTGAACTGAAATTGTAAAAATAAATAAACAAATGCGACAGGAGACGGTTTGCATTCCGAGATCTCTAAACTTTATGTACATATTTTCAGCACAAATTTTACAATAAGCAGATGTTTAAAATTTGTCAATAAACTTGGTCTTAGTTGATGAGTTTCAGTCGACTACCAGTAGATAACCCGTTTTTTATGGATGAATTGTATGTTGTGTAATGCAGTGTTTCCCAACCTTTTTTTGGCTTGAGTACCCCCTGAGCCTTCTTGTCACTTCACGAGTACCCCTCACACATATGCGTGGATAATTCTCCAAAAATAGAGCATAACATAGTGGTTATTAGATGAAAATCATTTTATTTAATCTTCTTAAATTGAGCATAAACTTGTCAGGCTCTCTCCTTTTTTTTTTTTTTTAGCATCAACTTAATTCAACATAAGAATAAAGAATATGTTTACTTGGAATAAAAATAATTGAAAACAGCAGACATTCTGTTGTCATATTACAAGTTTTTGGACTACAGTTTTTGTAACGCCTTCCTTAAAAAAAACAAAAAAAAACCCAAACAAACTCCCCATGTGCTGCGTACCCCCTGCAGTACCTCTACGTACCCCTGGTTGGGAAACACTAGTGTAATGGACTGACTAGAATTGGCTATAGTCTTGTTAAACCTTTTTTTTTTTTTCCAGTTTGGTACACACAACTAGGTTTTAGTCTTCGACAGTCAAAGGAGTACAAACCTAATATAATATATGTTTTGTTATATCAATTAGGGTCACCATTGTACATAAAAATGGATACACCAATGTTGTTTCCTTCCACTGTTTAACCCATAAAGACCCAAACATCCATTAACAACAAGTATTTACTATCTATTTAACTACTAATCCTATCAATACATGTAAATAATTGGTGAAAAATACAGTTTGACATCTTTTCATGGTCATCAGCTATGACCCATTTGGACGTTCAGAGGCTCCGTAGTTACCATGGAAACATCGTCATCTTCTACGACATTGGTTCACCAGTTAAACCCATGGAGTTGGATCAATGACAGTGGATGAAACCATTTGGTTTATGTTCAGTTAACTATGCTCAGTCACTTTTTCTTCTGTTTTCTCTGTTTTTTATATAATAAACCTCAACTTTAATCTCATCTTTTATGAAAATCTACAGGATCAGTGAATGAAATATGGGAAAATACCAGATTTTCACCAAAAAACACAGGATAATATTACAGTAAATGGTGATAAATCACTTAAGGATGGTTAAATATAGAGAAAAAAATAATAATTTGGGAAGTGCTTAAAAATTAAACCAAACCCCAGCCTTTATGACGTCTTTCATTTTGCTTGTGTGATACTATTTGGAGCCAGAATATATGCAATAAACACAAAGGAATATCTTTCCTGATTGTTTTTTAGCCATGTATGTGATTGATTTTGGTTCATGATTTGTAATTACAGCTTTCAATCACTTGTTTTACAATATTTAATAACTACATATAGAAAAAAAAAAGTATTGCGTGTGTACTTGTGTTTCTATTTTGGGTCAATTCCCATAGAATAAATGGAAAATCTGGATTTATGAGATACACTGACCGGCCACCAGAGGGACGGACACGCTTAACCACTGGCGGGTGTCCTCAGCGTCCATTTTTACATATAGTCTAATATTCTGTGGTTGGTGAAAACATGGATTTAACCGTATGACACTGGCTGCAGCTGCACCACCACATTGGAGATGCATTTAATTGTGTATATAAGCTGTAAAGATAATGTTGTAAATATGAAAGCATTAATCGGTGCTATATCAATTGGATGTTTTCCTTCCATTCCAGGTATTCGGTGTATTTTTAAACCACACACTGTTTACTTGTTATTTATCTTGTGTTTACCACCTGTCATGTGGACCTGACTAGAATCTTTCCACACCACATGATGCGATAAACACACTCAGCTCAACTAGACCTCAACATTTATAATTGGCCAGATGATTATTAAGGATGACTTGGCAAATTACAAAACGTGGTCAGCATTATGTGTCTTATGCCCAAAATAACCTCCTTAAGAAAGGTGCTCTGTTAATGCTGAGCATGCTCTGACATTTAGAATACAAAAAGTTTCAGTTTGAAAGTTCTTGAGAGGCATTAAATGCAGATCAATATGTCGTGTAGGATATTGTTAAACCTCCAATGAGGGACACTTCTAAGAGTGATCAGTTTGATGTGTCCCTGCCCGACAAGAACATTGGATTGCTTGCCAAGGGTGTATCATTACCACCGCCGCTTGCCTTAAATCTTGATTCACGCCTGTTTCATCGAACTCCCGAAAAATCTCCTTCCACAACCCTGTCTGTTTTCCTCTAGTCACCAAGACTGATGTCAAACGATATTATGAAAAAAAAAAAACAAGCTAATTTTAGAGGAGGAGATGTGTGTGCTGCATTAGAGGGGCAGACACAGCAATAGAAAGACCATAATCAGTCATTCTGTGAATGGTCCAGTGGACCCATGGGTCTTTTATCTGTTGTCCGCCTCCCATGCCGTTCAAACACAACAACTCTCCAAAACAAACATCCGTCTATCCGGCGGGACAGCCAGGCCTTCTGGGTCACAGCTTGGATGAAAATGACCTTGACACTCCATGGGTCTGCAGAAGCAAACACACAACATGAATTATACAGGGGGTAGAGGAACCTAATGAAGCCTTCATAGAGTATTTGAGCAACGTAATGAAGCGTGCATGCGGCAGACAAGTAAGGTATGACTGAATCAATAGTATATTTCATGGGATGATGTGACAGTATACTTCCTCATCAACAAAGCTCATGTGGCAGAAGAAATGGGCTATAGGATTTTTTTTTTTTTCTTGTCATGTTTGCTGTTACCTGTGCTGTGACAGGGTGTGCTGTTACCGTGTACCCTTATCTTATCTGGAAACGATGGAAAGCAATCATGAAATGTCCTCAATCCTGCTGAAATAATTGACAGACAAGGACTTAGCACCCTTGCAATCATCCTTCGCCCCATGTCAAGTGCAGCCGGGAGTGTGTGGGTGAAGTGTGTATGTGTGTCTGGATATGTGGAGTACAGTAAGTAGCCGCCCGTCATCATCCTATGTCTCGAGGGTGCCTGATAAATCGAACATGCTCGCATGATAAATTGGCAAAGAGAAGCCTCACAAAGCACTTAATAATCACAGCTAATTGCTCCATTCATTATGGTTTGATTGGGGCGCCACATAAGGGTCTTTGCTACATGGGAGCAGTGGCAGTCATACATGCTGTCACAGAAGTCTGATCTATGTCACTCTACTTTTTAAAGTCAGAAACTTCTTTTGAACAAGTTCAAAGATGGAGAATAAGAGAATCTGTAAAGGGATGGGGGGTAGTTTCTAACTTTTGGGGAACAAGGAGGTATGTCATGCAGAGACCTGATGGCATAAACATCAATAGGATGAACAGTGAGCTTGTAATGATATAATAATTACAAGGCTATATGAATAAAGGCTGCCACAAAGCGCACCTTTCTGTAATGAGTATACTAAGCTTTCAGAGAGATTTTAAAAAGCATGAAAAGAGTAGCTCCCTCCACACTTGTATAAATGACAGAAACCCTGAAGTGTTTGGAAGAATAGAATGAATTTTAAATCACAAATGTCAGTAGCGTGTACATCAGTAGAATAAACCAAACGCAAAGGCAAGTCCTTGATCTACAAAACATCTTTCATTCAGTGCCTGTAATATAAGCCTATACTCCTTTTTTTTTGTCTGTTATCTTTTTTGTTTCATTTCGTCTTTTGATTGCTGAAATGAACAAAGCCATGTGTGTGTATGTTCAGAAAGACTTGGTAAAAAAAAAAACTGCATAAAGGAAAGGAGCTGCTTGTAAATGACTTGAATCATCATTTTCTCCTCTGGAATATTCCCTGATAGTAATGTTACATCATTTATCCACAGTAACAAACATTAAAAAAAGGCTTAACAGTCTGTCCTAATTAAACACTTTTAGACATTTAGAATTTCAGATGAGTTTTCTACCAAACAGAGATGAATAAGAAGGACAGATGAAACTTAAGCAACAAGGATCAAGTACAGTTTTGGTTTGATTTAATTTAATTTTTTAAATTTTTTTTCCGTGTGTCACAGCGAGTTAAGTAAAATCCCAAATGTGTCATGTAAACACAACTTGAACAAATTAAAATGCTAATTTAAGATGAAAAAGGGAAGTTGGAAGTGATTACATTTTCTTTTCCATTCATCAGCATGTTTACTTTGTGTGTGTGTGTGTGTGTGTGTGTGTGTGTGCGCGCAATCAGAAAGTAAGCTATCAGCATGAAAAGCAGCCTACCCACTGGTCACTTCGCACCTAATTTAGGTGTTAACAAAGACGCTGATGTTTGGTGTGAGGCACTTTATGTTTCCAAATGAGATGCAAGCAAGTGTCAATTTTAATTGCAGTCATCGCTCAGACACAGTCAGTCTTCTATACTCTGTTGGAGAAGTTTACCTGCGGTCCAACTGTTTGAGGACACTTCAGTGCATCTTACCAAGGTGACTTTTGGGGATTGAAGTCTAGAAAAACACTATTTGCAACAGAAAAAAATGCCTCATGCAGTTTATATTTTTCCTTGCTTTGTGCTCTGTAAGGACACTTCCCTTCAGTGCATAACTGTCAACAGGAGTTAAAGTCATGATGGCGGCGTAACTATGACCTCTTAAGGCCATCCAACAGTTTAAAATCATTTTAACCTCAAGCTCACAAGCAAAAAAAAAAAAAAAAAGCTAAACATACAGCGACTTTATGGTTGCACTCCATTTACATTAGAGGCAACAATAATAAGATAATCTCCTTCACTGTTCTTATCAGACATCCACTGACGGTGAGTTTCATTTATTATTTACACTCTGCCCTTTCTGTTCCACTCGAAACAACAGAGGAGAGCAGAGGTTTGGATACAGGGCAACACATCTGTTTGCTGTTGTTTATTACATATGAGGTTAGCCTATGTGAGAAGAGCTCACCCATGACATTAAAAGGGTCGGTTCACGGGGTGATTTTAAGTGCCTGGTCACCTTACATGTTCGGAAAACGACAATGAAAACATCCAAGAAAGGTCAAATCATTTACTGAAGTGTGATAATGCTTTGGCTTTTCTCATGCATGAATAGATAAGGAGAAAAAACACAATCCATATGCAATACACTTACTGTATATGACCGTGACCATATCGACAGAGCAAGGTTTTCTCCTGCAAAGCATCCATTTTCTCGCTCATTAAGTGCTTGCATTCTCAGTCATTTCACCAGTATAAACAAACTCTACCCCAGAGCAATTTTTTAACGCTGAGAAAGGGTGAAAAAAGGGTTCCTATTTTTGAACGGAGTCTGTGAAATTTTATTTCCAAATGAACTTGTGAAACATACCATATTGTATCTGAATACATAAGGAGTCTCACACATCATCCTTAATGCAGTTATAAAACCTTAAGCAATGAAAGGACAATGTTTTATAGATAAAGCCCTTTAAAGTATGAGGCACTCACTACAAGGGATATGAAGTTTTTGAAAGAGTTCTATTTTATATTCTGAGTATTTATCATTTTAAGTGCTAATCTTGAATTTTTCATTTTGTGCACTGTTGGATAGGAAAAACTTTACATTTGACTTATATTATAACCCAGTGTTTCCCAATTGTATTTGGTTCCCCAGAGAATCCACTTTTTAAAAAACAATAATCCTTCACAAAAAAAAAAAAAAAAAAAATACACAACACAAACAAGTGAACATTTTTGTCTGGTTACTCTGCCATTTCTATATCACTTTAAAAAACAGGTAAACCAATTTTTCCACAGTGGCATGCTTAATAAATAAATTTTTTTGTATGTGTTACTGAAAACAATATGCTAAATACTCCATTAGATTCATTCAATCGATTGGATCAATGACAGTGGATGGAGACACTGGGTTTATAGTTTATTTAGTTTCCTTCAATATCAGAGACATAATCTGTCGAAAATATACTTGACATGTTTCAGTGATAAACTTCTGTCTTTGTCAGAGGCGTCGCAAGGTGGTGTGTGACGTCTTTAACATGACTGATGTTCACTGGGGCGGAGTCAACCTGTCAAATTTGACGGGTCAGGTATGTTTTGACAGATTACGTGTCTGATATAAAAGGAAACTAAATAAACTATAAGAACATAGACACTGAACTTTGTTGGATTAATACATTTGATTGAAAAAAGTCCAGTTTTCACTATTTTTGATATAATAACTCTAAACATTAATCGGAGCTTTTACAAACATTTTAATGATCAGTAAATTAAATATAGGAAAATACTTGATTTATACTGCTAAAATGCAAAAAAATAAAATGCACAGAGGATGATATTGTAATAAATGGTGATAAATCACTAAAGAAATATTACAGACACAAAAATACCACTGGGTCTTTATAGGTTAATACTAATTTGTTTGACAACATTGCATTCACTCTGCATACAGACAGTGTGTATTTCTATGACCTGGGCGTGTTCCCTCCATCTATATGCAGCAGTAGAAGCAGGGTGATGTTTCTGAACAGTTAATATGTGACTGTCCTCTTCAAAGAAAAACAATCTCATACATTAACAATCTCTGTGTCTCCCTCTTGATTTATTCAACGACGTGTCAAATCATCATCATGCATTTCATCACCATATTTACTTTCCCTGTCCCCGACAACCTGACAGATTATCGTTCAATAGGCTTATGAGGTTCATAATGCACCTAAAAGTTCAGTGGTGGATTATGCTGAGTTGACAGGGGAATCCTTGAGAAGATAAGTGTCTTTGTGCGAAACCACTTAGACAAATGATACCTCTCCGCTTATCCATACAGCGACTGGTGAGGGCACAACACATGGAAACACAAAACAATTAGAAGCATTTGTTTCTGATTATAACAGAAAATATATATAAACAGAAATTATGGTATTTCATACATGATTTGACTAATCAATGGTGCTGTGCAAGTTACTTCCAAACTGTAATATATTATAGATTACTTCTTACTGTTATTTAATTCAAAAGTAATTCCTTACCTTACAATATTACTGTCTCAGAATAGAAATGTGTTACATGACTCCTGTATTATGTCTGAGTTACATACACTCTCATCTTAAATGCCCTTCCCCCCAATACAAGAGCCTTTGGACGCATAAATTTGCACCCTAAAGTACACTTGAACTCAGTAAGTAATGCTACAGTCTACGATGTTTGAATCCCAGCAGGAACACTTTTCTTTTTTTCAAACTAGGGCTGGGTATCGTAACTTGGTGCAAGTATGGAAGTATGGGTGAAAATTAACAGTAGTAACCGCACAGAAATGAAACATGCATTTCAGTGCCTCAAAATATGCAGCTGTTCAATTGCGACCTCTGTTCACTGTTGCGTCAGTGTGCACGCGCAGCAGGAAACCGCGAAGTCCCTCTAGCAATAGTTGAGTCACGCACTTGGTGAAGAGATGTCAAAGGCTAAAGGCTCGACAGTGTGGTTATACTTCATACAGAAGGATTCAGAGGCTTCAACATGCAGTAGATGCCTAAAAACACAAGTCTGTCCTACGTTATCGGTACGCTATCCGTGGAACGTCGTGCCGCACCGTCGATTAAGCACCAGTATTGAATGAAACCCTTTCAATACCCAGCCCTAGTTCCAACAGGGGATATGGCACCAAGGACACCAGTAGATAAATCAGAATTCTAACTAGTCATAGAAACGTTAGCTTATTGTCATTGCTGATCACAGGGATCCTGCTAACTAGCTTCTTAAAGCAGGGTTAGGGTTAGTAAAGAGCATACGTCCATGTGGACAGTGGACTGTCTTCTACCGTCTTCGCCCACTGGCTGAACACCAACAGGAAATAGAATTTTACTGATGCATTTCTGGTTCCTTAAGGTCTTGCTGTTTTTTTTCTCATTTGAGCAATTTAAAAAAGAACACTATTGAACATGTGCGGAGTAAAATATTACTGAAAATTGATTAGTCATGCCTTACACTACTGTGTTACAGCAAAAAAAGTAATATTTTTTCTTTTTGTAACGCTTTACTCCTAACACTGAGAACAAACATAATGCAACCTTCTCAAAAACATCTTTAAATGTTAAAGTTTTGTGCTCAATTGCTTACCTAAGTAAAAACTACATGAATATGTGTGTTTTTGCCATGTATTCCACTCACAGATGGCAGTGTTTTTCTCACATCTTTTCATTATTTGTCTCCTGTCATCATGTCTATATTACATTGGCAGATGATATCAAATTCTGATGTCTTTGTATGTTTTTTAACTTGGAAACTGCAGAAGGAGTGGGAAGTAATCCCCTCCTTATTTATTGTATAAGTAAACACTAATGGAGGTAAGCAGTATGGATCTGAAAAAGAATGATTCCTGACAGGAAATCTATTTTGTCTACACTGCAACCGCAACGGCTTAACGCTCTATTTTTGAGACAATACACATCCCCTTCCTCTTCAGTGAATCCCCATGTCATCAGAAATCCCTTCCCTTCTCCTTTCATCTTCATCTCTTCAAAACACCCAATTAGCTAAAACCATATTCCCAATGCTTGTCTGTTACTGATATCCAAAAATATGCTATAAGACACCAAAAAAAGAAAAAAAGAAAGATGAAAACACCTGGCAGATGTTCATTCTGTGATTGTTAACACATGCAGTGTGTGCAGAAATAATCTTATACAAACTCATTTCTCTATCTGCAGAAGATGTGTGTGTGAAAATGATCATCTTGATGAAGATAAGTGGCTTTAATTATTTACAAATCAAGGATGATACAAAATTAGATTATGCCCTAGATATGCTTGGGATTTTTTTTTTCTGAAAGTCACTTAAAGGATTAACAGAAAGATGTGTTTTGAGACATGACCTTAAAACCAAATAGCTGCCACTAATTGTTCTTCTTGTAATAACTTTATTAGACATAATTATACACAGTTTGTATTTGGATGGTACTGAAACTTTGTGCACTGGCTGTAAGTAACTAAATATATTTAATGAAATACTGTGCTTAAATACACTTTTGAGGTACTTATTGTTGTTGCATTATATTATTATACTTCCAATTCACTGCATTTTCACCTGACAGATTGAGTTAAGATGACATGATATGGAGACAATATGAAATACCATCCATTGTTTGAGATTCAACCAGAGGTATAATCTCTTTTGGGTTCTGACGTCCAACAGCATTGTGCCTCACATTTCAGATCTCAGCAGAGATTTTCCAAATAAACTCTCACGTTGTGTTACACCATCGCAATAAATGAAACAAAAATGTAAGAATTAGAGAATACATTGACAATTTGGTTAGATATATGTACCAGAACGGTATTTTGCGATTAATACCATGTGGCTCAGTTGGTAAAGCAGCTCATCCAATAACTGAAGGGCTGCTGGTTCAAATCCTGACTCAGACTGTCAACTTCTCAAAGTTTGCTCCTAGTAGGGTCTTGCATCGTGGCAGCCGCCTACTGGTGTATGAGTGTGAGTCCTTGTAAAACACTTTAGGCACCATGGAGGTGTGTAAAATATAAGTTCAGTCCATTTACCATTTTTCCTATTAGTCATGTCATGAGATTCATTCATCTGTTGTCCCTGTAAAAGTGGATATAAAGTAGTTTCAAGTAGCTTCATATCCAACAGATACAGCAGTTATAATTATAAAATGTAATTCACAGCGACCAAACTCTACATTTACTTCAATATTTCAGCGACAATTTACTGATAACGCTTAAAGCAGGGCTCTCCAATCCCTGTCCTCGAGAGCTACTATCCTGTATGTTTTAGATGTTTCCCTCTTCTGGCACACCTGATGGTCATTATCAGACTTCTGCAGAGCTTGATGATAGGATTATCATTTCAGTCAGGTGCGTTGGAGGAGGGATACATCTGAAACATGCAGGATAGTAGCTCTTGAGGACCTGGATTGGACATCCCTGGCTTAAAGCTTTGGAAACAACTATTAGACCACCAGTGATTTATGTTAAAACTCTTAAAACAACCTGGCTGTGCTTGTAATTTTATACAAAATTCACCAAAATGGTCGAATAAATACAGTAGTTTATAATAGGTGTGATAATAATCTGATAGGAATAATAAAGCACATTCACTAAATGATGATTTCTTTCGGCTTTTTCCCTTTTGGGGTCACCACAGCGAATCACTCTCACATGTTTATTTGGCAGAGGTTTTTTTTTTTTTACGTTGGATGCCCTTCCTGGCTTGGGACTGGTACAATGAGGCTTGCGCCCCCTTGTGGCTATTGGGATGTATAGCATAAAGAACCTTTCCCAAGGGATCACCTGGGAAAACTGGCTACTTTCCGCACCAAAGTCAGGGGCGTGAACCACTGAGCTACCCAGTCACTATTCACTAAGTGATGAATAAAAACATAAAATACTGCAGCTCTGATAACGTCTCCAAATTTTGGAAATTTTTTTCCAAATTTCAGGAATTTTTTAAGGGATTCTCTATTAGTTATCATTGGCGTTGCTGTGGTAATAATAACAAATATCCACCAGATGGCAACTCATGTTTTTTCATATAGTCCATGGACTTAAGAATCTTAAAATGCTGTCCAAGTAAATGAGGGACTAATATTTATGGTGGTGGGGGT
>JAPSES010025174.1:0-13144 GCA_029822895.1 Maxillicosta whitleyi
GGGGGGGCTGGATCCAGATCAACAAAACCACTGGGACTGCAGTTCAGCAGGACAGCAGTGAGTCGTACTAAAGCATCCTGTTCAGTCAGTGTAAAAGTCTATGGCCCATGTAGATGTCAATACAAAATGAGGGTCATTCTATTTCTTCTTAATTTGGGTTACACCAGAAAGTTTAGCTCAGCTCCCCATTTTATCAACTCCACTGCTTCTAGAACCTGTGGATTCCCATGGGTCAACACACTAATAAAACCTATAAGGTCACACACAAGTGGTACACAAAGAAAGCATTCATCTCCTACTCTATTTTTGGGACAAACTAAACTAAAATAGCTTTAGTATTCTATTGTTAGATCAAAAAAAAAAAAAAAAAAAAAACTTAATTGTGTAAATCCTTGTTGCTATTTTGACCTTAAGTGAAAGGTTAAATCTAAAGGCTCAAATGACATTATCAGGCTGAGGTGATTGACTGTTGGGTCTGGATTAAAGGGGCTTGTACATGATTGTAATGAGTTTCTCAAATCAATAACAGAAATGAACTTCACTGAGTGACAGTGAAGGTAAATTGTGGTGAAGGATGAACATCTCTAACCCTGTTCTCAAGCGCATACACATACACACACACACACACACACACACACACACACACACACATACACAAACATACACATACACGCACAAAGTGTGAGCTGTCAGCTTGTGTGACTGTCAGTCATTTAAAGAACAACCTAATCTCCAGAAATAAACGACCAGGGGCAAATTAGATTTAGAGGAGAATTACCACTTCTAGCTCTGTGTGGAGCCATGCTGCGGCTTTAATTTGTCTATCAGCTGGGTGAAAGCCCTGACTCTATCACTGAGAGCATCTTAGCTGACATCAGCTGTTAATATTGTTCAGTGTATCATTGCAAAATGCAATGTATGCTATTTAAATATGAACTTAGGGTACAAATAGGACAAGCTAAGATCACATGTAATTTTTGCTCAGTAATTGACCTTTGGCTCACTGCTGCCCCCTTGTTACTGCTGCTACATCTGTCACTGTATTTACAGAGGATTAATGTGCTTAAAAACAAACAAATTAATAAACAAACACACACACACACATATATTTTTGATTGTAAGTGCATATGAAATTGACTTATAATGTAATATTCAGTTAGATTACTGGAAGTTAGTTGGATATGCAGCTCACACAACAGCAGCCAAACAAACTGTCTAAACATTTTTTTTTAACCACCTTGTATGTATGGAAAAACAAAAGTCCAATCCTTAAGTCCACATTCATAAAATGCCAGACTTTGATTTGTGTTCCTGTTTTGAGAGGCAGCTCCGATCTGTCACATCGTCAGGTGCATAAGAACTCTGTGCCAGACATTTATAGTCCTTTATGCAAACTGTAAGGCCACATGTCTGCAGAGTTACCCACAATTCATAGTTTTAAGAGATCAAACATGAGTCACAGACAAACATACTGAGCGTGCTGGTATCCATAAACCTAAAAATAAACAACACATTGATGAGGATTTCAAAAAAATGCATGCATTTACTATTTACACGCCTTCTTTATTAAAACTTTTTAAATAAAGCTATGGCAAAATGAACAAATTAATTATGTGACACTTATTTCTACACCTGAAAGATGGTTAAATCACCTGATCCCTGAAACTGGCATCATTTCTGGATTGAAATATCTATAAAATGAACAGGCTTATGTTACATATTTTCTTTTATACACTAGAACAGGTGTGTGAAACAATATTCAGATTATGTATTGTATTTACTGTAACACTGTCTTTCATTTGGTTCTTGTAAGTGTTGTTATATCCGCTATGTTAAATGGTAAACCGTACTGAATAACTTACTTTGTGAAAACCTACTCGCTGGCAGGTTTTCTTTGTAAAACCCTGGGTTTTTATGAATGTCCTCCCTCCTGTTGTCTGAAGGAGGTTTCTGACAGTGCAGATCCACAGATGCATGCATGATCAACACACCCGTTAGCGTTTAAATGAGGGATATTACATTTGCTTTTTATACTTTTTATACTATTGAGCTTCCTAAGTTACTATGCCTTTATGGGTTTGATGATTCAGTGATCTCTACAGTCATATTCACAAATTACACATCGCTGATTCACTCTCAACTCAGAAGGAAGTCTGGCATTTTCATTCTCTTTATGATTTTTTTGGTAAATGGGTTCACATTATCTGCATTCAGACAGCAGACAGCAAAGAGGAGAGAGTCTGAACAGCTTGTTTATAAATAAAAGTCATGCATTCTCCACAGTCTTAAATTAAAATTAAAATTTAACTTCAGGCTATTTCACTGAAATGAAATATGACACGATAATCTGTCACTAAATACAACATGAATAAAAGTGTAAACAATATTGCGTTACCTCTAGGTGACATGTTCTGAGCGTGCAAGTTTCACAATATGTATGAGTTAAACTTAATGTGAAAGTAGTGGTGGATCTGCAATATGAAATAATAAGGTGCATTTACACAAATATCTTTAATGCACATTTTGACAGTTCACACTAGAAAATGTGTACGGAAATGTCAAAATTCTGAAAAAAATAATTAACTTAAGAGAGTGATCAGCAGTGTAATGTAGCAGATATTCTGTTTAAGTGTGAAAATATGCCTATTACAGGAGTTAGTATCGACAGATGTGGAAACTATTATTCAAGTCTCATCCCTGGGGAAAACAAAACAAAACATGCACACACAACCATTTTACATGAAAATAATAATTTACTTCCTCTGCTACGTTTATTACTGCTCTGTGTAAAGTATCTTACAGCGACACCTGCTGGTGACACAATGCACTCTAGATCAGTGTTTCTTGAGTACCCCCTGAGCCATCTTGTCACTCCACCAGTACCCCTCACACATATGCATCGATAATTCTCCAAAAATAGAGCATAACACAGTGGTTATTAGATGAAAATCATTTTACTTAATCTTTTTAAATTGAACATAAACTTGTCAGGCTCTCTCTCCTTTTTTTTTTTTTTTAGCATCAACTTAATTCAACAAAAGAATAAAGAATATGTTATCTTGGAATTAAAATAATTGTTGTAATTGTCTGTTGTCATATTACGAATATTACGAGTTTTTGGGCTACAGTTTTTGTAACGCCTTCTTTAAAAAAAATAAAAAATAAAAAAAAAAAATCCCCATGCACTGAGTACCCCCTGCAGTACCTCCGCGTACCCCTAGGGGTACACGTACCCCTGGTTGGTAGATCATTCACTCCAATTCAGTTTATAGAAACACACACAATCGTCATTATTTCCTAATTTTCAAAGGTTTGTCTCAAATTCTCATGATATTTTTTAGGAAATAGCCTCTGTTTGTGGTAGTAACAAAAAATACAATCTGTACAGAAAAGCATATGAGCCTTGTTGATAGTTACAACAAACAATATAAACCATGTTTTGACATTGGTACAATAACATCATATAATACATGCTGTTTCATTCATATCTACATCCCTTTCCTCTCACACTCCATCACTTACCAAGTGATGTCAGTAAAAGCAGTGGTTCTCAACTCCGGTCCTCCTGGTCCAGTATCCTGCATGTTTTAGATATTTCCCTCTTCCATCACACCTGGAAGCCATTCCATCGTTATCAGGCTTCTGCAGAGCTGGATGATGAGCTGATCATTAACTGATTCAGGTGTGATGGAAGAAGGAAGTATCTAAAACATGCAGGACACTGGGCCAGGAGGAGCAGAGTAGAGAACCACTGAGTTAAAGCAGTGTGTGGTCTTCAGCAGCTGCTTCAGCACAAGACTGTTCCACCCCCCATGCAAGGAGCACAGGTCATTCCTCCCCACAGCCATCAGACTGTACAACAGCACTCACTAAATCCCAAACACACACCGCAATGCAATGTAAATATGTTTTTTTTCTCACTGTTTTCCTGTCTGTTATTTATATAGAATTTCTGCACTTTATTATTAAACTGCTGTGACTGTGAAATTACCCCTGGATGGGATACATAAAGTTGTATTCTATTCTATTCTATTCTATTCTATTCATCACCAATTATTCATCAAAACTGTAAAACCCCAGTGATAGCCTAAGTATCACAAATCTGCCGTGTCGCTGCAAACGTCAGTTCAACTGTATCTGTATCCCCATGTTTGTCTGTGTATTTAATATTAATCTTGATCAGCTGAAACTGGAATGAAATCTCGTTGCTCTGAAATATGTGTAACGACAATAAAGTCATTAATTCATTCATTCATTCATTCATTCATTCTTCCTGTGATTACGCACCTGAATCAAAACCTAAATCAAAACTTAAACCATCACTCTTTTTGCTTTTTTTGGAATTCCACATAACAGCAACAACCAATGAAGCTGCTTCCGTGGTCGTTGCTGCCGCAGCCATACTGCCGCTGTGTGGAATTCCAAAAAAGCCCAAGTGACAGTTTGGTTTTCAGTTTTGGTTTGGTATATAAACAAATGGATCGCTTGTGATGGAGTACATTTCAAAGTTGTTCACCATGAGGGGAGTGATTCAGGTGCGTAATCACAGGAAGAATAACAGATTCGTGATACTTAGGCTACCACTGGGATTTTACAGATTTGATGATAAATTGGTGACAAACATCATATGCAGCTTAAAGTCTGTGAGGGTTTAGGTGGATATTAAGATCGCTCTCTGAACTCTTTATATGTCAACTATCATTTTACTGTATCACCACACACGTTGCTTTAACATGTGTAAAGCTCAAAGACTCGACAGGCCTGGAAGGGTGAAGATTTAGGTCATTTGAACCACTTAGGATTTTTACTCTGAGGTGAAATTATCTTCACAGTGAAGAAGAAAAAAGAAACACCTGGATGTTTAGGACCAGTAATCTCAGTAGGACACCGTGCTTATATTTGCTGATGCAGGAATTAATTCTTGATTGAGAACATGATCTAAAATAAATGAGACACCAGCTGTATTTTCTGCTTGTGTTTAGGATTTGAGGAACACAACAGACCTCAGAGGATGAAGGCGGTGGCGGTGATGTAACGTGGGTGTAACTGGTTGGGTGTAGCACAGCTATAGGGACGAGGAAGATGACAAGCCATCCTTCCTGTTGAGACTTTACTGTCAGCCTCCTGACTCTTCACACCAGCCAAAAAAGCTCCCTTTGACGTTGTCAGCCATCCAAGTGACATTAAAGTGAATAAGAAAGTACGTTTTCTGTATATTTTACAAACATTCCCACACCTTTGAGCATCATCAGAACGTTACACTGTGTTAATCAGCTTTGAGCCACTTTTTAAAGCCTTTTTTAAAGCTGTTACCATAAGCCATTGTAAAGACTTTTAGATTTATAACAACATGACTCAGGAACATCTGAGCTGCATAATTTATCAGATGATACAACAAATATATTTGACATAGATAAAACACTTGTGCATTGGTCTGAACAGCTTCAATGCAGTTATATTAATCTTAGTAAAGTGCAACGAGCGCGGCAGGACAGGGAGAGCAGAGGACTATTACGAACATATGCTGAGCTCATACTTTATGCCTGTTTAACTTGCATATTATGTACTTTTTAATCTGAATAAATACAAAAGAGTGGTTGCCTACAGTAATGTTAAAAGTTTTATTTGTGCCAAAGTCTGATGTTTGTTCCAACAGATTTGCAAATAATAATAATAATAATAATAACAGAATAAAGAATAATACAAATGATCAACAATGGCAGCATAAGAGTAAAGTGACAGACAGTGGTGTGTGTGTGTGTGTGTGTGTAACAAAGCAATCAAATGTGCACAAATGTTAATACTAAAACCGATCACTCAACTAAACACCCAATACGTGTGTGTGTGTGTGTGTGAGAGAGAGAGAGAGAGAGAGAGAGAGACAGAGAGAGAGAGAGAAAGAGAGAGACAGAGAGACAGACTGGGTTGAAAAGGCAAGCTGATTTTATTTCATTATGTTCTTTCATCCCCTGTCCTTGTCAGACAATGTGACTGATGTCATGTGCTGCCAGCATGTTAGAGTGACTTGTCAAAGCAAACCAGAGTGACCCTCATACAGACGTTCTCCCAAAAGACACACCTGTATCCAGTACATCCACGCAAAGACTGGAGGCACATTAATATCCATACATGCATTTATTAAAATCTACCATCAGATGTTTGTGAGTCTGTACTAACCCTGGTTTAAACAAAACCAATAAACGCACATGATGTGGCACTGTCAGATTTGTCATCTAATGTGTGAGGACAGAGAGAGAGAGAGAGAGAGGGAGGGAGGGAGAGAGAGCACTGACCCTATTGTGTTGAAAGGATCATCTAAAATAAACTGATCAAGCCTTCATATCTGCAGTTTTCTCTGCAGATTTGAAACCTGTCACTGCTTCCAAACTCTACAAGTAATAACATACTTGTGCTACAGGTGAAAAAAAAATAACAATCACTTCCCAGTTACAATAAGAATTCATATGTAATAAAGTGGAATGACTGAAATAAAGTGTCTCTATGTATTTAGTGGTTACAGTGCACTCTTCTATTGACCGTGCAGGTGGGTTATTATTATCACATACATTTGCAATGTGTAAAATGACTGTTATTAACATAAACATATATTCACTGATCAATAGGTGTGGATGCAGTAAGTGAAATGTCGACGAATCATAAAGTGTTTCTGTTACTCTAACCTAGTTCATACATGAATAGAATGGAGCAGGATCACATTTAACCTCCACATTAATTATTTTTCAGCATCAGTGAACAACATGTTTCACCAGAACCCCAGCCATATTTTATAGTCTGATGAAACCTGTAAAAGAAGAGCCATATGCTACAGTTAGATGTAAATTATTAACATTTGCTAAATGGGAAACAAAAGGGACTTCTTTTATGGGTTTTACACTCAGTAGTTTGTTATATTTTTAGTTTCATTTAAGATCATTATTTCAGAAATTCCTATTTGGTTCATATAAGATATTAGCTGAACACTGAAGATCAGAAAAGCAAACATTACATAGCAAAAACTAAAATTATGTGTTTTTTTTTTCCCCATACACATTATATCTGTATTTCTTCCTTACACATAAGTGGGTGCACTGTGCTTTCCATCTCTCATAACTATTACCACTGTTTTACTGCTCTTATCTCATACACCCATCTCTCCATTGAAGTTGCAGGTTAGGAAACAATGACAGGAGTTTAATTCCCCCTGAGTTTGACTTTCAGGCAGTTCTCTCCAGGCGTTACTGTTTCAGGTTGGCACATTTGTTGCCTTCAGGGCAGCTCTACCTTAAAGAGTAGAGTCAAGGCATAAATGTTCCCCATGCTAGTAAACCACAGATTATAGAAGCGATTGCATCTGTACAGTCAAATGGACAGTGAGGTTAAGGAGGTTATGTGATCGCTCATGTCAGTCTGCCAAAAACCTTGCACAAAAGCTACTGCACCCGCTTTCATAAAAGCTAGGACACGGGCCAAGGACGAATGGAGGCTGGAACTTTCTACTTGGAAAACGCTATATCCTCAGGCTAACTTACAAGTATGTTACCATGGTAACAGTCAGTTGAACTAACCAGTAAAAAAATGAAAACATACACAAAAAAAGTGACACTCTTTCATTGGGTAGCCTTTAGTTTTAATTACAGGCCATAGGATTCTCAGCAGAGTTCAGGTCTGGACTCTGTGGTGGACGATCCACATGTGAAAATAATGTAAAATAATTACAGTGAAAATAATGTAGCAGAAATACAACCTTTAGGCTTTTTGAGGGTATTTTGAAGTATAAGGTTCCTAGTAAGCCCCCAGGTGTTGTACCTGGGAATGATCCCAGAATAACTAATCACAAAATATTTATAGAAGATATATTTTAACATAATGATTGTGGTGAAAGTCATTATCAGGAACCGGTTTAAAAGTGACATTATGGAGGACAGTTTTGCAATGAAGGCAATTACTTTCCAACTGTGACTCAAAGTGGGCGCCTTTAAACAAACTGGAGGAACTGGACAGTATTTAACAACATAGACAGCACTGACTCAAAGACTTGAGAATTTCTGCCCCATTACTGCTTTTCTTTTCTGCCCCTGTTTGTACCTTTTGTGTATGTGCTATTTTTCAAAACCACAATGAAATTCAGTCTATTTACTTTGACCAGGCTATTTGTGTCTCAACAATAATGTGCAGTGAGAAGAAGAGCGGATTGAAACACCACCTTAGTTATTTTGAAGATTAAGAAGTGATATAAAGATATATGTAGATACACACATGGATGGAGACAGTGTTACTATGGATGAACTAGTTTGCACTAGCTGATGCAGAATCCTTGATGCCAAAAACAGTTGGCAGTCACCACCTTTACTTAGAGCAGCACTGTTATGAAACTGACTGATCTGCCAAACACCAGGGGGTGACTTTGTCCAGAAATGTAGAAACGTCTCTCCTGCAGACACTGTGACACTGTTGTAATGTGTTGTAATGCTTTATAGCTACAAGGTTTTGGAAATCACAGCAGCATTCGCAAACTGTCCTAAAAACCACAAAGTCTCAGCTCCTGTAATTTCTTAAAATCTTCAGTCTAAATATCTGCCCCACATTGTACTTGTAACATACTAATGTGAGGGCAGAGTGTATGAGACACACTTCCATTGTGTTAGACAACCACAGTGGATCCTAAATCACACAGTGCTCTCAGAAGTCATCAATAATGCAGTAGTTCTTCTGTTCGTGTGTGTGTGTATTATTTGTTTATGCTCATGGCTGGTGCCAACCTCATTGTTTTTTCATGAAAACTATAAACTGCATATTTACAACCTGTTACAAGGAGCAGACAAAAGAAACGCACAACCACACATGCACACAAGGTATGCAAATAGTGTTACATTTGGTGGCAGAGGTTGTTAATATACACTTCAGCTCCATATTATCAATACAATACAAAGTCACTAAAAGTCATATATCTCTTTAATTGTCTTTTTTTTTTTTACACCAACACAGGCATCATATCACACCTCAATGAAGTCTGCCAAGCCGACCTGCCTGACAGCATTTCCACGATGAAATAATAAAGTCACCTTGACCCTTGAACCTTGACCTTTTCCTCAGAGGATGGCGTCTGCACTGGATGACGTGTTTGTCCGAGATGAGCGCGGCTGCATATCTTTATCAAATCTCTATCAGTCTTATTCATCTCTCTGACCGGCATCATCAGTCTGCCTCTGCATACACAAACACACTCCGCCGATACACAAACACATGAAACACACTCAGATACACACACCATATGTCAGGAAAGTCAGTTTGATGGAGCACTTTCCACAGCCAACATGGCTACTAAACACACACCTTGGCAGTGATGAATGTAGTGGGTTGATGTGTGTGTGGGTTCACTAGACTGGAAGACATGGATTTACTAAGTGTGAGTTTATAGTCTGCGTCCTGTGCACTCATGTAGTTCAGATAAATTACTGACATAGTTATTGCTGCTCCTTTATAATTAAACCTTACAGTTAAACATCTCAGTAATTATAATGCCATGATGTTGTTGTTGTTGTTGTTTTTATGCAGTTGGTAGAAGCACAATTATATGCCATGACGTGTCCTGATGAGGGCTGCCACGATATTAAAATTTGAACCAATTATCGTAAAATAATTGCATAAATTATTCTCTATTCTGTTACATTATGCCACTGCTGTGCAAGACTAATATAGTATGTACAAAGAAGAGGGGACATTTATTAGCTAGGAACTTTGAAACTGAGACACTGAATGACATTTGTTTGCTTTTTGTTAATAAAAATGAGAGATCTTAAATACACCAACCTCATTACTGAAATATTGTACCAGTGTAGACAATCGTATTGAACTGTCATATCATGTTTTAGGTCAATATTAAAATAATGGAAAAAGAAAAAGAATGAGACATAAGTTGATGATGAGAAGTGAACAGAAAAGTATGAAAGTAAAGATAGAATATGTTATTTCTATTCATTTCACCCAGAATACAGTTTATACAGTTAAATAAAGGATATTGTCATGATTATGTTATATAATTAAGATCATGTCTAATTATAATTACATGGTGATTATGTGATAACTCTGATTAATCCTTATACAGAAAAAGAAAAATTCACTATATTCACATGCACACAGTGAATTTAACAGGTGACACGTAAACAGCATATGTGGTATATGATGATGATATTTAGTTTTAGAAGGATATTTTAGATATGTATACATTGAACTGGTTAGAAAAACAGGGTTACAAATGTATGACCAAAAGAAAAGACACATATACTGTACATTGGACACCTACACATAAACAATTGTGAAGAAGTTCTCTAAGGATGTAGTTATCAGATATACATGATGGGTAATTTTTTAAGATAATCACAGTATGTACGGCTGGAGGCAAATAAACTAATAGTGGAATATTACTTAGAATATTGTGTTTTGAAAATAAGGGCAAAAAAAAAAACCAACATTGTACCTGTACTCATGAGTGCTTTCTGCATTGTGGTATTATACATGTTATTTTCAATTCAACAGAATGCTGAAAAAAAAAAAAAAACACCCTTGAAAGATAAGTGGAAGCATTGCTCCACTGTACAAGCTGACATTTATTTATGTCAGAGCAGCTCACACATCTGAAATGTTCAAGTAAGATGTATATAAATGCCTGTTTACTGGAATTCTTTTATTATTTAGCTGTGTCTCCATGTTGTTGCTGCTTTTGTTATTAGTTATACTGAGAAATGTTTACATAGTGTGTTTTTAAAAACACTAAAGTGGAAGATGCTCAGCAAACAATAGCTAAATTACATTCCAGCAATTCCAGGTATATTGGATGGATAAAGATACATAGTTTTTTATTCTATCTATCAGTAAATAAGATTTTGTTTCTTTCAAATCACGTCTAGAATCTATTAGAATTGCAGCAAAGTCAAAACAGTATGGATGCAGCATTATCCACAGGCTCTATAGTACTTTACAGATCTAACCTTGAACCATAGGACCAGCATGCACTGCTCTGGTCTGCCCCTGTGTCTGACCACAGCCCCTTCTCATCAAAGTTAAAACCAAAATCTTTTTTTATTTCACGTGATGACTGGACATCACTTCCAATAATGTGTTAACAACTGTATGTGAAATATCACCACAGGAAGCAGCATCGAGATCTCTTTGTACACACACATCCAAACGCATAGTCGACACGTACTCTCATGTACCCACCCATTCATTCCACCAGAAATCAATAAGCTTTTTCTGTAGTAAATGAGGAAATGTAATAGGATGGGGAAAGAAAAAGCAAATAAATAAATAAATAAATCCTGTATGTGTACATACAGTACATAAAAGGATGTACCATATGTGTGCAGGTGGTCTTATCTTGCAGAAAAAACCTCTCACCTTGCTTTTCTTCTACTATATCAGTCCTGGTTCTTGTGGCTGAACACTGAGATGTCCCATCTGGATTTCCATTGGTCACACAGGCAGGGGGTCGCTTTGACCTCATCTGAACAAGCCCTTTGCTGCTACAGCCCTTCTCCATCCAGTTAAATGAGAGCGTGAGCGACTGAAGAAAGCTCTCTGTTAAGGTTTGCAATGAGGACACGTGTCCGGTCTGATAATTAAAGTTCTTTCATTTAAGTTTCCTTATTGAGCAAACGTGAGATTTCCCCACTTCACCTGTACTTTGACAGCACAGTAATTTCATATGGAATTTCATCATATTGTCATTCAATCTTCTCAGATCCTATATTTTAAGCAGTGAAATGTACCACAATAAAGGCCACAACTATTACTTTCATTTTACATTAATGTGTCAGTTATTGTGAAAATGTATTTCTTTAAAGCCCAAAATGACTTACTGAAGTGTCATGTTTGGTTTGTAACCCAAATATATGCAGTTTACTGTTAAAAAAGGATGAAATTAACCAGAAAATATGTAATTAAGAAGCTGGAAAACGGATAAATCCATCAAATACAATGTCAAACTAACAGGAAGGCAATAAGATGAGTCCTTAAACAATAAGAACCTGACGACGCAGACCTTTAAAAAAAAAAACATTCCGTAATTTCTGAATCCAGGACAAAGCGGATGATAGGAGGGGGCAGACGGGGCAGTGGATGCTTTCTGTTGCAGTGGAAGTGTAAAAATGAAAAACAACAGCAGGTGAGATACCTGCTGTGGCTGCAGAGAGGAATGAGCGGATTAGACAGCCTTGTGTGTGTGTGTGTGTCTGTGTGGGAGAAAGTGTTTGTGGGCATGTACGGGAGCAAAGATGAATGGTCTCATTTGTGGTGGGCGCCTGGAGGCCACACAGACTGATGTGGCCACAGTGTTGCAGACTTTATCTCACACTCAGACCATGTTCACACTAAATGCTGATAAATGTGAAAAAGCCTTCGTGTCAAACAGCTTTTCTCCGTACACACACATTTTCAGATTATTTTCTGAAATTCTGGTCAGTATGGTATGACATTTTACCCAATAAAACAAAACACGATATAGAAATAAAAAGAAAAAACTAACCTGTCAACACTGTCCTTTTATTTATCCACAGATAATGCACTGACACCTTCATATGTTTTGACACTGAAATGCAAAACATCTGTGTTACGTGACTGATCTCTTAGAACCACATCTACCTCCACACTTCGTTAACGCCGCTGCTGTAGACAGGTCTGACACCTTCCACTATCACGTTGGAAAGAGGGTGAAAGTTCTGTGGCTTTTTTGGGTAGTACTGAGTGCATGATGCCACAACAGTGTATTTACAAGCCTGCTGCTGGTGGAACATGTGCACATGGGGAAGTGCATGATGATATTAAAATGACTAAATCCCTAAAAAAGCAAACAGTGCACAAATAGAAACCTGTCCTTTAAAAACTCAACATTTTCAGGATGTAATAGCAGCTGGAAGGTTGTTGTTGTTGTGTCACATGGTGAGGTAATAAAGCATAAACACAGGAAGGAAAGAGAATGACAATGGACATATTCACTCTTATTCAAGCACAGTACTTCCTGGTAACCAAACTATTACATGACAAATTTTTTTTTAAAAAGTCACATGTTAAATATCTGACGTCACCACCTTTGGTTCTGATTCCAGGAGACATTCAGTGGATTTAACTGCACCAATAGTTCTGATCC
>JAPSES010025222.1:0-13136 GCA_029822895.1 Maxillicosta whitleyi
CATATAGTGTCTTCAAATGTGTGACCTGAACTGTGCTGCTTGGCGGAGGTTTGTGCTCTCCGAGTGCTTTTCTAGTTAAATTGAAGGATTTGATTACTGTGATTTTTTTTTAGCTGTGTTCATTAGACATTATGATTATTTGTTGTATTTAGTTAAGAACATTGTGTTTGTCTGGATATGTAACATACAGTATATGCAGATCACATTGCATTTGATGATCAATTCATGCAAAAAACTAGGACATTTCAAAAAGTTTACATACTTTTCCTGGAAATGTAATAGACTGTATTTGTGAATTTCCATTTTATGCAGATTCATACTTCTGCTCCACTGAAGTTCAGAGGCAAATAGTATTATTTTTGCTCCACTGCACTTGTCTGACAGATTCACTTACAGTTTTTTTTTTTTTTTAAATCCTCAGTCTGTCCAGGGAAAAGCACATGTTAATGTGAACATTTATGATAATCAGAAAGACTAAATGTTCCTTCATGGGTTTAAAGTGATCTCCTCCTCCTCCTCAAGACTATAAAAACATTGAATTTCCTGGAAAATGCATTGTTACAAAGGTGAAAACATGGTCTGACTTTCTAGAGACATGTGGTTCTTATGAAAAAACAATAAGATTATAAAATATGATGCATCAATGTTTATTAATCCTCTTGGTTATTTGTGTATTTTCTTCATATCTCTCATCAAAAAAGTGTTTATCTTACCTTATTTGGTATCGTTTTTTTCAGCACCTCACCTGTGTGACTGTACAGTTATTTTTTTTTCATTTGACAGGTTGTATTAAACTACCTTCAGTTAATAAACTAATTAAAATGACAGAGTGTCTATTTGCACCCTGGGTGTAAATAGAAGAAATGGACACATTTCTTCTATTTACACCCATCTGGTGTGGCTGCCAACGGTACACTGTTTATTCACTGGGTGTTAATAACATTATTGAGGTTTGGGTGCAAATGGCATTATTTATTATAAAGCCTTGGGTATATAGCATTACTGACCATAATGACTCAGGTGTAAATAACTTTTGTTTTGGTCTGGGAAAACCTGGGTGTAAATAGCATTACTGACTATGAACACCTGGGTGTAAATAGTGTTTTTAATCTAGGAACACCTGGGTGCAAATAGTAATCAAATGTCTTTTTGCACCATAGGTGTAAATACGCATTATTGAGTATGAAGACCCGGGTGTAAATAATGTTTTTGTCTAGGAACACCCGGGTGCAAATAGCATCTGCCTTAAAATGAGCTCCACACTAAACATCTACAGCAATAAAATGCAACAAAAGCAATTCAGGATCGATAAAATCAATTCTAAAACATTACATATACACATTTACATGGACTATTTTATGTGAGGAAAGTTTTTAATTCATAATTTTTACTTGTAGGGGAGTGTTTTTTATGCGTCTTGTAGATGTGCTTAACTAAAAGGATCTGAATACTTCTTCTTCTACTGATTATGTTCATTTTCCATCTTTTCCAGGGGCGGCTGAGTCAGATATGAGTCCAGATGCGGGTAAAAAGCCTCTGAATTGGTCTTATATGGCTGCAGGACTGGGCACCCTCCTCACCATGTCACTTATCGTTGTGATGGCTGTCAAATACCGCGTCTTCCACCGCTTCCTCGCCAGCTATCGTCACTCCCTGCTTCAAGAGTCGGACGGCATTAGTCAGTACGGTCAGGATGATGTGCCCTTCCCTAATGTTATATCAGGCAGAGTGGGCGTGGGCAGAGGGACACACACTGACCTGGAAGACGACGACGACGGCTTCATTGAGGATAACTACATTCAGGCCAATGAGAGAGAAAGGGCAGAGAGAGAAGGAGAGGAAGATGATGATGAAGAGGATGAGGAGGGGTTGGAGGGGTTGGAGGACAGTGACGATGATCTTCAGTTCACCATAGGCTGAGACTGAACAAACAAAGATGACTAAACAGCTGGTTTACAACTATCACAAGACATTATCATTACTGTGTAAAAGCTGTTCTTATCTTTACAGTGATGCAGAACGGATCGGTTGTCAGGCACAGTTTTCCTGATTTGATTTGTAAAATATCTATCAGCGACACATGATTTGCAAATCTTAACTTATAAAGCTGTTTGGCACATTGTAATAACATAAATATGACAACTATAATACAAATACATAGAAAAAACTAATAGAAATTGCATTTTTTGTTGTTGTTTGTGGACTAAATCATCGGCGTGACATTTTATACAGAAACTACATTTACGACGTCTTTATTGCATTTCATTACGTGTATATTCTTTGTAAATCCATTTGTGTCTGTGTTATCAAAAACAGCATATTTTCAAAGGTTACAGAGAAATGTTTCCTAACCTTGATGGACAATTCTGTTTCACTCTTAATAAATACTTGAAAAACATCACTTTGCATATATTGAAGAGCAAAAAACCTTGTTATCGTTGCTGTGCAGATGTTTGGAAATGTTAAAAGAAGACATGTTCTGTGTGTGAACGGCAAGATATTGAGTCTCTATTCATTTAAAAAAAAACTATTGGTAGTGTAGTTTGGAACATTTTTATAATAGGTACTAAATTCTGTGTCGACACAGTTCTACTTTTCTTTTGTTTAATAGATAAAAGTTGCCAGTAGCATTCAGTGCAGTCATATTCTAACTTCCTGCAGAATGAAGGCATATTTTTAATACAATATAAAAACATGCATTATGGGTTTTTTTCTATACCTTACAAGCCATAATTTGATGTCATTCACGATAGATATAATGCTTTGGCTGATACTGGAATTACTCAAATGGTGTTTTTTATTTATTTTTTTATTTTATTGAACTTTATTTTTTCCTTTGATGGCCGGTTTGAGACCCAGGTGATCCCTTAGCTTTACATCCCAATAGCCACAAGGGGGCAGAAGCCTCATTGTGACGGTTGTGTCAGGAAGGGCATCCAACATAAAAAAAAAATTTAAAAAAACTCTGCCAAGTCAGCATGTGAAGGTGATTCGCTGCGGCGACCCCGGAAGGGAAAAAGCCGAAAGAAATTATCATTTATCTCCATGGCAACAGTTTCCTCTTCTCTCGATGACTGTTTTTAGCCCAATTTATGCTTATGCGGCAAATCGTCTGCGACGCTCTGCGGCACCATCGCAGACAGTCTGCACGCACCTCCAAAAATTCTGACTTGATGCAGACAGCGTCACAGAGAGCGTCGCAGACAAGAGGGCTGTGATTGGTCCGCTGTAACCACTGTACACCGCCGCCACAAGCGCAAAAAAAAAAAAAATTTAAAAAATACTTGGATGGATCAGAAAGAGGAGCGTCTCATTGAAGAAGTGAGGAAGTACGAACACCCGTACAACTCGTCGTCGAGACTGTACAACTATTGCTCCACCAGAAGTTAAACACTGCACAAACGACTCATTGCAACTGTGACTTCGCGCCCCCTTGCGTTGTGGTGGTGAATAACATAACGCACACCAACACCTCCCCACACGAAAACCGTCTGCGACAAGATGTCTGCGACAGTCTGCCGCTTGTTTCTCCTGCAGTTTCCTTCATATCAGACTGGTTCTGCTTGTAGATATCTCTCTGTTGGCCTGGCTCATCTCTCTTCCAGACACGTTGAATACTCTGACGGCTCGGCTGCCCAGGCTCCTCGCTCTGCTCATCCTCATCATCTGCCTCCTCCTCTGCTCCCGCCTCCTCTTCAGGTACACCAGTGTACTGTAGCTCAGCACCGCCACAGTCATCCCCGTCCCAGCAGCCATCAGCACCAGTCCAGACACCAACATATCCCATCTGTCTTGGCCTTGGCCGCCCACGGTGACCACACAGAGCAGGACCGTCCCACAGAGAGTGACTGCCAGACCCACAGTGAGGATGAGGGCGGGGTCAGCCCGTCCACCGCTCTTCAGCTGGTCGATCCGACGCCTGCTCCGGACGCAGTTCATGTCCTGGATGGCAGAGCTGAGGAGCTGCTTGAGCAGAACAGCGAGGGACAAGAGGCATAAGGTGGTGCCCACTCCAAGACGCCACTCCCCAGACAGGCTGGTGGTGGTGGAGAGCAGACCCACTCCCCCCAGACCCAGGCCCAGTATGAGAGCCACCGAGGCGCAGTAGCACAGCAGGGAACGCCGTGGCTCTCTGAACCACCACAGCTCCACCTGATCATCCAAGACACGACGGTGGATCAGAGCAGGGTCCAACTGGTAGCTGAGGACCGGATGGATCACATGATGGGATCGGTAGAAAGTTTGTAGATCAGATGTGGCAGCCATCCCAAGTGGACTTACCTGGAAATAAGTAGAATTTAGAATTTAACACTTCATCTAAATGTGATACAGAAATAAATAATTATAATTATTAAAGGGGTTATATGTATCTAAACACACTTTTATTAGTGGGATCAATAAAGTACTGATTTTTACTGTTGGGTTTTACCACTTGTAGAATATTATTAAAACGAACTTTGCTTTTCTTATTTGTGACCAAAGCACTTTTATATTAAACAAAAGTTCCAGAAGAATTACACTGATAAGTGAACTTTGACAACATTAACACTATCCTATCCTATCTACCTGATTGAACATTCACATCCATCTGCTGTGCACTAACGATAAAGACATTTGTATAGTTAAAGGAACACTAGAGAGTGTTTACTTTTATTGTATTTTATATTATATTTTATGTTTGATTTCTCACTTGCATGCACTTTTCAATCTTTTTTACAGCCTGTAAACTGTAAATTTCTCCACTGTGAGATTAATAAAGTATCTTATCTTATCTTATCTATCTATCTATCTATCTATCTATCTATCTATCTATCTATCTATCTATCTATCTATCGACAAACTAGAACATGAACTAAAATAAATTTATTAAGAAAAAAGTACAATTTTTACAATTTATTCCATTATTTGGCCTCAGTTCCTTATTTTCACATGTTGTCGAGACTGTACAACACATGAGGGTGACGACACGTAAAAACTGTGTTGTTTGTCTAAAACGCAATCTTTAGAACCCTTTGACCTCACAAACTGTTCTGATTTTTGTTTTTATATCTTAAAAAAAAAAAAAAACGTTCATGAATAAAGGCTTTAAAAAAAAATGTTACTAATGTAATCACGGCTGAATATATTTGTACAATCCTGTAGCAAGGTCCTGGATGAATGCAACAAAAGAACAAAATATATCCTGTCCTCTGCTTTGTGTCAAAAGGAGGGTTTCTTTAGGTCTGTGTTTGTTCAGATCCAACCTCGGCCTTAAGAACAAACAGACCGTCGGCAGAATGAGATTAAAGCAGTGAAAGCGGTCATGTGACCAGTATGTGCGTGTTTTATTATAAAGTTCTGTCTGCACATCCTGTATGGTGATGTTCTTGTCTCCAAGTACACACTCACTGCCCTAAGGTTGTTGTTGTTTTTTTTATCTTGATGTTTTTAATGTGTTTTATTGCATCTTATTTATTTATTTTATCTTTTTACGTTACTCCATGCTGCTATACTGATGAATGGTGGAGTACGGAGCTTGTTTTTGTCTTGAAACTCAATCAAACACCTGCCGAAAAGGTTCAACATGTGCTTTGTTGTGATGCTATGTCTGCAAAACAAATCTAAATAAAGCAACCTTGAACCTTGAACCACCCAGAAACATCTTAAACACAGTAAAACAAGAGAAAATAAGTGGAAAACAGCGTCTCTGTAGGTAAATGTGTCATCCCACACTTCTAATGGATCATAAGTGATGACAGAAAGTTTTTATTAACCCATAAAGACCCAGTGCTAGTACCCAGTGTTAGTTCCCAAATACTTTTTTTCTTCTGTATTTAACTTTACTTAAGTGATTTTTCACTATTTATCATATCAATATCCTCTACATTCTCCATTTTTTCAGTGAAAATGAGGCATTTTCCTATATTTAATTCACGGATCATATATTTTAATAATCATGCTGACATTATATTTGAAGGTTATCACACCAAAAACTGAAAAAAACTGAAAAAAAGTGACTTTTTCACTCAAATCTATCATTAAGTGAGCATAAATTAAGTGTGTCCATCCACTGTCATTGATCCAACTCCATTGGTTTTACTGGTGAATTAATGTTATGGAAGATGACGTGTTTCTATGGTAACTACACAGCCTCTGAACGTCCAAATGGGTCATATTTAATGACCACGAAAAGATGATAAACTGTGTTTTACAGCAATTATTTACATGTTGATGGGAATAGTGGCTCTAAAGTTATTAAACATTTTAGATGCTTTTGTAAATTTGGGTGTAAATTTGGGTTTTTATGAGTTAATACATATTTTTTTCTAGACGAATCCTACATAGTGAATGAAATTACGCATAATTCATATTAATTTGTGTGTTAATACTTACAGTAAGTTAGATAAGTATCACGTGATGCCGTTCATCCATCTGTCTCCCATTGGACAACCTCGGTCATAGCATCATAACAGCTACTTCGCATAATCCAAGAACTATTTGGCCTTGTTTCATTCTTTCAAAAAGTCCAACTTCCAGTGGTCAAATAATGAATCTGTTCCAAGGGTCAAACTTGTGGCTTTAATGCAGAGGTAGAAGACAAAAAGAAGTGCAGAAAAAGAGAGATTCCCGCTGTGTGAGGCTCATTTTGTGAAGACCAACAATGATGCAAATGGTGCCATCCTGACAAGCACTGTTATTATGTCCATCACAGATCGATAAAGTGCTCCCCTCACGTTCTTTAACCCTGTGCCAGGCAGAACAACACCCCACCCACTTCTCCTCTCCTCTGATAACACAGGATCACCATCTTGTCAAGTTAAGTGGGGGGAAAAGACAGGTCACAATAGCTGTGTTGGATCATGGTTTGGAGAGAGATTGGCCACATTGTGCCCCATGATCCCTGGCAGACAATGGGCTGACGGAGGAACACAATGACAGCGCTGCAGAAGGCGGGTGGCGAGCTGTGAAGGGGAGTCGCGTTGCTGTTGTAAAAGGCTGAGTGATGTCAGTGTGTGCTGATAATGGTGTTTCTGTGATCCTTGGGATAGCGTCATTCCCACACTGAGCTGGCCTGTTAGATTAACCACATAAGATGAGACGTTCACTGACTCCTGCTGATGTATGTCCTCCGGTCTGTCCATCTGACGTCACTGATATTGTCTTGAATGGGATACTTCATTTTACTCAAAGAAGTGTTTTCTTTTTCTTTCTTTTTTTTTTTCAGTATATTTACTTTAACGCTACCTGTGGTTCCTTCAGGTTGAATTATATTGTTAAAAAAAAAAAAGTGAGATAATTTTTCAGAAAACCCAGTAATGTAAAGAAACTCTGCCTGATGTTTTTCTACAGGTCAGTTTAAGGATCATAAACACTGAAACAATGTCTACATCAGGAGCTGATGATTTGCTTGCTCCCCCTGGTGGACTGGATCAGTCCAGTTCAGCTTTAAGGCCTAAACTTTACATCCATCAGCCATTTGTGGTTGAATGTTTTTGTTTACCATCTGTAGGTTTTCCATTAAAACCGTTCACCGGAGCTTATGGTTGACAAAAAAAGTGTGTCCTGCACTGAAGTTCGTTTTCTCTATTTATTGTGGAAAAATGCGATAAAACAAAAGAATACACACACACACACACACACACACACACACACACACACACACACACACACACACACATTATTCACTGTAACATTTTTGTCCCAATTTAGCCTAAAATATGAACTTCATCACACAGTTTGAAAAGTTTGGAAAAACTGTGAGCTCCTCTTGACTCCAAAATCTTATCTTATCTTATCTTATCTTATCTTATCTTATCTTATCTTATCTTATCTTATCTTATTTTATCTTAATTTGTCTTAATTTATCTTAATTTATCTTATCTTATCATATCTGATCTTATCTTACAGTATCTTATCTTAATTTATCTTAATTGATCTTATCTTACCTTATCTTAATTTATCTTATTTTATCTTATCGTATCTTATCTTATCTTATCTTATCATATCTTGTTTTATCTTATCTTATCTTATTTTATCTTATCTTACAGTATCTTACAGTATCTTATCTTACCTTATCTTAATTTATCTTATCTTATCATATCTTGTTTTATCTTATATTATCTTAATTTATCCTTTCTTATCTTACAGTATCTTATCTTATCTTATCTTATCTTATCTTATCTTAAATAGGACATCAAGTGTTCATATTCTCCATGTGGATCTAAACCAGGAGAATATCACAGGTTTAAGGTGATCCACCTTTATGCTATGATTTTAGATATAAATCGTCAGTCCATGGAGTACAAGGGCTCCGTAAATGGCTGATAATGGTTGTTGAGGGAAAATAAACTGCATCATATGTTATGGCCTTAATCAAACACCTATTAAAGACATAAGCATTACACTATTATTCTGTCACAGAAACACTGCTGTATGTTTGCATTTCCTTTAATAGACTGGTAAGTTGTTTCTATTTTTAGACTGGATTTTATATATGAACCTACTGGTTTCAATAACACTCATTACATTTTTGGTCATTTTATAATGAACTCAAATATAAACTCATTAAGACTAGATTAAATTTTTTAACATAATTACATAAAAAACAAAACACACTGTCACGAATTGGGACGTTACACTATACTTCATTATCACACTGTGTTGATCTGATGTCACCACCAGGGGGCATCAAATAACCACCACAGATTTTGTTTTTCCACTTAGAGGTCAATGAAGTGTCCCATCAATCAAAACTAGAAGCACCATGGGGGATATTCATATTAATAACTAACCTGCAGTATTGTACAGCAGTCACTTACAATTATCAGAACAACCAATTTGCTTTAGCGTGATGGTTGTGACAGCTTATTTATTGATATAAATTATCCTGTGCATAAAGACTGTGCTGCATTTAACTGTGAATATACAGTTTGGGGAAAAATACTGTCAAATGTTTTCACACTTTGAAGCAGTGGAACATTTTGTGATAAAACTGATAAATATATTGAAGCAAATAAGCACAATGGAAAGCAATTTTGGGAGTATTATGGAATATTATGTGTGGACCAATACAAGAAAACTGCTATATAAGAAAGTAAACCGTAATTTAATCTTAAATGTATGAAAAACAGTAGAAAAAATGATAAATAAAGCTAGTGTGTTTGAATATTATATGATTTATTTTATTTATTTATTTATTTATTTTTACTAAATACCTTTTGTTTACATCAGTTTCTCAGTTAACACTTCAGGTTGTACATTATAAGAGCAAATAATATGAATAATAAGTATTTTCTCTAATAATGACAATGATGATGATGAAGAAACAGCTTTTAATATTTGGGAAACATACATTATGTTGCAGATTTCCAAAGCATTCAATCAAAATATTGCAATATATATGGACAGAAACCTAAAGAAAAGCACTGTGTGTTTAACCCATAAGGACCCAGTGGGACATTTGTGGCAGTTCCTAAATTATTATTTCTCTATATGTAATCTTCCTTAAGTGATTTATCACCATTTATTGTAATGTTATCTTCTCTAATTTGTGTTTTATCAGTGCAAATCAGGTTATTTTTCTATATTTAATTTACTAATCATGTCGATGTTCATAAAAGCTCAGAGTAAAGTTGAGGATTATTATATCAAAAATAGACAAAACTGTTGAACGAGTGACTTTTTCAGCAAAATCTATCATTAACTGAACATAAACTAAGTGTCTCCTTCCACTTTCATTGATCCAATTGAATGTTATAGAAGATAACGATGTTTTGATGGTAACTATGGAGCATCTGAACGTCCATATGGTTCATGAAAAGATGGAAAAAATGTATTTTACACCAATTACAGGGATTAAACAGTTTATATCAGTAAATGATTTTGGTCGATGGTGGACGTTTGAGTCTTTAATGGTCAAATAGGAGTGTTTTTAAACTTGCAGCTTCATTGCTATTCATCATCAGTTATGATAATAATAAAGAGCTTGTCACAGTGTGGAGCTGATGTGGAGGTCCAAACACCTCCAGCTGTATGTTACGCCTAGTCTGACATTTTCTATTCAAGCATGTGCAATAGAGAGATTTGTGCGACCACTCTCCTATCCTGCCAACACTGCAGCAACTGATTTCACTGACAGGTGCAGCATCAACCGTAGAGGATGGACTAATCTTGCAGTTGCAGACCAATGGGTTAGACAAACAGGGCTTGTGACCAGATCGGTGTTGTTCCAGTTTCCCACAGCCAGCTGCTGAAAAGTGGGAGGAAAGAGTGTTCAAATGTGGCTCTCCCATCCCTCAATAGCAGCTGTTGAGGTCTTCTTGAGCAAGGTACTTAAACCTAATTGCTTCAGTGCTCAGAGGCCATCAGTGATAGCTATACTGTAACTGAACCATGAAGCCAGTCGATGCCAACGACTGCAGCTGCATCTGTGAATGTGGAGCAGGAAAGTGTGCACGCTCAGCAAATGCACCCTAAAGGTTAATTAAATAAGAAGTGTGGCCGGAATATAATTCACACTATTTACTGAATAGTGGTTGACATGCACGAGGGACTGTAGTTATATGATTACTGTGACTGTACGGGAAGGTGACGGAGGCCTATCCGTCCATACAATCTTGAGAAAATGCAGCACTACATTCTGACTGGCTGTTGTGCCAAATGGGGTGGATCCTCTGCCAATTCCCCAGTTCCTGAAGCACTCAGCACAAACAAACACACACCGTAGACTACATTTACTAATCCTCGAAAGTCAAAGTCAAACTTTTCCCTTCCCTCGAGTTTTTCAAAGTTTATAAAGAACTGTGATCTGTGATAAACATAAGGAAACTAGAAAAGCACTCGGAGAGGTCACACATTTGAAGACACTATATGAGAAAACAGGACTTCCACTGCCATCCGGTGGACATTTGTTAGTACTACAACAGCGTCAATAATAAGTAATAGAGAATCCTTTAAAAAAAAATTCCTGGATTCAGACGGTGATCCAGATCACTTCCAGATCTCGCCATTACCAACCCATCCTGAAAATTTCATCAAAATCCATCCATAACTTTTCGACTTATGTTGTACACAAACCAACAAACAAATAAACGCCGGCAAAAACATAACCTCCGTGGCGGAGGTAACAATGGTTATGTAATCAAGTACTAACTCCTGTGTGTATGATGTGACTAAAACAGACAGAAAATAAAATATGGAATGAATAAAAGCACTGTTTTTGTCATAGATATTGATGTGAGAACTGAAGTGCTTTTGTTTATCAAGAAAACATATTAAATGTATAGATATCAGCTCTGAAATTAAACTATTATGAGATATTTTTGTTGTTATTATTATATTTGTCCAAACAAATGTACCTTTAGTTGTACCAGGCATTTAAATGAACAAGAAATTGAAGAAAACAAGGGGTGGTCTAATAATTTTTCTGCACCTGTATGTGAGGGCAGCCAAAGATAAAGACTTTGCATCAGTTTTAACTCCTGGGAGATGTAATTATTTGGGTTTGTCATGAAGTTCTGATCTGTTTATTTTCTGGTTGGTTGGGGATTTCCAGGGAGGCTCATCGCCTGGAGGCGTTCGGGCAGGGGGAAGCTCTTCTGCAGGGGTCAGTGCTCGAGGACCTGGAGGACAGACTACACTTCTTTGTAGAGGAATGCGATTACCTTCAGGTAAATCTGCATCTTTATTAACTCTGTGGTTTTTGTTAAAGAAAATGGTATATACTGAGCCTGTTTACATGACCATAAAAATCTGTTAACATAGACAGATAGTTGTTATAATCCGACCTAATGCATTTACATACACTTTATAAATACAATGATGGACAAACCCAGGTTTACGTGTCTCAGTCCAGTTGGATTGTCTTCGGAGTTTGTACATTTCTAGTGACGGTAGATGCAAACTTTCTAGTGTCTTCCGCTCATGTTTGACTACACCACTTCCATTTTTTACCATTTCTTTTGTTTACACATGCGTAGGTAGATGCAAACAAATAAAATAAATCAGATTTAAAGGTGTAAATGCATGAAGACGTGTGAGTATTGGGGTGAAATGCAGGTGTGTTAATCTGATTTCTCATAATCAGATTACTGCTGTAATCTGATAAAGTATTTTAGATTACGCTGTTTACACAATCACTTGAATAATCTGATAACTCCAGAACTTCAGAAGAGTTAAACCAGTCTAGTTGGACTGAGAACAACTACCAAGAATAACTCCAGAGATGGGAAAATTATTTTTAAAAAAAATAAAAATTTACTGTGCATGTAAATGATTTACAATTCCAGGTTTGTCAGTGTGTTGTTACAAAACATTGCGTCTCTAAATATTAGTTTGTGAAGCAGGATTGTATGAGGTAATTATCCATAGTCTGTGATGGATTAGTGGACTAAAGTAGATCATTTTACATAAACTAGAAAAATAAAAAAAGAGAAGAAATGTCTGTTGGACTTGTTGGAGGTCTGTGCTTTTTGAGGAACCTTCTACTCATTTGTACTTTAATAATTTCAGCCCTGACCTTTTTTTTCTTGTTTCTTGTCCATACATCACACATCCTTTTTCCTCTCAGGGTTTCCAAGTACTGTGTGATCTGGCCGATGGTTTTGCAGGCCTGGGGTCAAAGGTCACAGAGATGCTACAGGACTCTTACGGTGGGAGGGGCATCCTGACGTGGGGTCTGGCACCTGTCAGTCACCCGAACTCTGTGAGTCACTTTACATTTACATGCATGTAATACTCCAGGTTTGACCCTCATTCTGGAAAAAATTCTATAAAGCTGTTTACATAAGTTATGACAGTGAATATTTCACTGTGTGAAATTTCTCTGTGTGTTTACTTGGTACTTAAGTGTGTATGTCTGTGTTCAATCAGAGCCCTATGAAGGACCTGTATCACTTGTTGAACACCACTTTGGGGACGGTGCACTTGTCCAGTCACAGCTCCTTTTTCTGTCCGCTGACGTTGCGAGGCGGACTCGGCCGACGGCCCTCATCTCCTGTAGCTTTTCCCTACTTAAACTATGATGTGAGTTTCTCTGTTTTTAATAGGCTGTCTTGTTTTTTTTACGCGTTACCTTTTAGTAGGGGTGGGTATTGCCAACAACCTCGTGATACGATACATATCCCGATATATGTGCATTCCAGTACATGGTATTCAAC
>JAPSES010025260.1:0-13134 GCA_029822895.1 Maxillicosta whitleyi
TAGTTGTGACACTAAGCAGTGACATTGTCAGAGGCATAAATAAGTATGTCTACATTCTGTATCATAATGACACAGTCCAGATATTGTGTGAGTACTTGGACTTTTAGACTTTAAAGTACATTTTAAAGGAAGTACTTTTACTTTTACTTAAGTAAGATTCTTGATGTAGTACTTTTACTTGAGTAAATATTTGGCAGAATATTGGTACTTTTATTTAAGTACTAAACTTCAGTACTTACTCCACCCCTGTCTATATTTGACTGTAAATAAATAAATAAATAAAATTGCTAAATGAGCTCTAACGCAGATGTTATATTTACGTTCAGTTCAAACCATCTGACAAGAAAATAAGAGTTCAATCATTTTTTTTTATTCATTGATTTGTTTTTTTCTTTATTTATTTTATAATTTTGTTTTATTACATTTTATTATTATAATAATTTTTATAAACTAAATAAAACAAAAATGTAAATTAAAGTAAAGTAAAGTGAAATTAATTTGAAAAATGTTTTTTTTTTCTTTTTCTGTGTTTCACTTGTTCATCACACGGACCGGATTGGGGCCGTGGGCCTTATGTTTGACACCTGTAACCCCCCCCCCCCTGCACAGCATCGATTCCATCTGTTCTCTCCTGGGACAAGATCCAGTTCCATCCATGTCAGAACCACCTGACCCCCCTTTCCCTTCATCACACACTCCAATCCACCACTGCAATAACTGTCAAATAACCTCTGGAAGCTCTGATCCTTCTTTTTATTTTTGCACCCAGACAATAGGACTTAAATATTGCACTGCTGCACTTTGTCTTTTTTTGTTTTTTTATTTTTATTTTTTTTTATTTATTGAAGCCCTTTACCTGCTGCTGACTGTTAGCGCTCTAACATCTGTGCCTGTTGGTGTTGTTTTCTTCTGCTGTGATAAATACAAATACATGCTCGGTACATATTTTTATTTTTTACTTATAAAGTACATGTGAAAATGATAAACTGAAGCATAATATTGTTACAATGACCCTTATTTTTTCAGTTTGTCCATATTATTCACAGTGTTTTAAAGCGTAGTTTGTACATGTAAACATTTTTATGACATAATAAAAAATAAAAAATAAATTAAATAAAAAATAAAGTAAGAAAAGTTTAGAGTTGACATTATTTATATATTATTATGTTATTATTTTACTGGTGCGGCCCACTTCAGACCCAATTTAGCTGAATGTGGAGCTGAACTAAAATAAATTTGACCCCCCCTTGATCTACAGGAATCCTCAGAGCCAGGTGGACAGGTTTTTGTCTTCACACTGACTTTATTTTTTAGTCCTGGGGGTTGTTTTATCTGGTCTCTGTCCCCAGACGGATGCTAAGAATGATGGTATGTATGTATATGTGACATACATCTGAACACCGACACCCTGTGATCCAGTCAGCAGCTTATCTGGCGTCTCTTCCATATTAAATGCAGGGCTTTAATCTGCAGATCAACCTTTTTCCAATAATCTATACACATTATGAAATTGAACTGGTGGCCTGTGCTTACTGCGATCATCGTTACTGACGACAACCTTCATGGTGATTTAGTTTTATCCATATGAAAATATTTTCTGAGTGTTAGCACCCCCCCCCCCCCCTTCATGATGACCCCGATAAAAAAAATAAATAAATAAAAAAATTCACGTTGTCCCATTTATGTCCCTATACATGTGGGTGAAGTGTTGCATAGTGTTTCTGTGGGATTTTGAGCATTTATTTTTATATTCGCACATTTTACTTTGTTAGTTGTACATTTTGTGTTCAGTTTATACACGTCTGTAAGAAGTGGTGTCATCTATCGCTCAGTTTATTGTGTTCGAGGTCAGAGCATCGAGACCTCTATCAAGTATAATAAAAGCGTGATATATAAATGTGTGTGTGTGTTTGTGTGTGTGTGTGTGTGTGTGTGTGTGTGTGTGTGCGTGTGACAGATCTAAGGGCCTGTTAGATCTCAACTGACCTGTTGTGCTTTTTCCAACACGCACAAGACCCACTCATAAATGAATATAAACTGTAAAAATAAACGTTTAGAATCTACTCAATAAAAGTGACTGGATAGCTTAGTGGTTACGCTATACATGCCTATACCTTGTAAGTCGCTTTGGATAAAAGCATTAGCTAAATGTAATGTAATGTAATGTAAAGTGAGGTAACAATTTACACTCATACTTTTTACCATATATTTGGGGTAAAATGTATTAGATGAATAAATAGCAAAGTTAAATAGTAAATTAAATGTAATGTAATTAAACTTGAAGCTATAACACACTATAAAAAAATCTGGTAAAAACCCACCCAATTTATCCCAATAGATACATAACAAATCATTCCTAAAAATAATAACAATTACTAATTTTATATAGGAATATGATAATCTTTTTAACTAATAATATTATCAACTAATTAGCACAAGTAATTATAGCTCAATCTTTAATCCTAATGAATATGTGAGAAATCAGAAATGAATATTTTACGTTGTATTTGACTTTTAATTACCTTTAAATACAAAATCATTCCAGATTCTCATGAAACAAAAGGAGCATCTTTAGCTCAAGGTGTAAGAATATGTAACTGAACACAAATATTCATTTAATAAAATATACATACATACATACAAACAAACAAACAAACAAAAATCTCCTAAAAAGGTTCAAACACACCAGAACTCTGTTATAGAAACAGAACAACACTGTTTATCAGCTCAGAACACTGGAAAACACACAAAAACTGTCCACACTAGTTTGTCCCAATGCATGCTGGGAAACTGCCCCCAGCTGCTCCTCTGACACATCACAATATTATGGGATAGATTTGATTCTATTATTTTAAGCATCAGTTGTTCCTGTTAACACACAGGTAGTGTATATAGAACTGAACCAGTTATAAAAATGTTCCTGTGGATCCAAATAAAACTAATTTTCATAGTTTGTATATGTATATGTATATGTATATGATCTAAAGTGGATCAGACCAGTAAATTACCATCATAATAGCCCAGAAATAATGACAACTCCAAATCTTCTCTTTATTTTATTATAATAAATGTTAAACTACATGGAAATATTTATATCACAAACTATCGTTTCATAAAAAATGTGAATAACCTGAGCAAATATGAACAACCTGAAATGCCTTAAAAGAAAAATAAGTGGAGTTTAACAATATTCTGTGTGTTACTGAATGTTTTGTGTAGTTGTAGATCCACTGTGATCTGTATAATAATACATTTGATTTGAAAACGCATTTCTGAACACTCAAGGTCACTGGACAAACAGCAATAAAAGTAGACATAAAGTGCTAAAATCACAGAAAAAAAACGCATTAAAACAGCAATAAAAGTAGACATAAAGTGATAAAATCACAGAAAAAAAAAACGCATTAAAACAGCAATAAAAGTAGACATAAAGTGATAAAATCACAACAAAAAAAAGGTCAAAGACAATAGGCTGTTTGAAACAAATGGGAACATGTATGCACATGAATGATAATTTGAGGCATAATCTTCTTAAAAATGCCCTTATTTTTCAGGTTGTTCATCGTTGTACGTGTTACTAAAATTTTTAAAGGACCATTTGTAGCATGTAAACATTTTCCATACTCATATGTATTATCTGTATACATATATAATCATGTGTGTAGATATGTGTGTATCAGTGTACGTATGAGTATTCCCCTATCCAACCTGTGGCATGGTCAGCATTTAAAGCTATTTTTGATTTTGCTGTTTTTGCTCTTGTTTGCTTTGTTTGTGCTCCACTATTACTGCTGTAAACCTGGAATTTCCCCTTAGGCATGGGACTAATAAAGGAATATCTTATCTTGTTTTCAATATGTAATTTTATTTATTTTTTAATGCTAACACATTAAGAAATATTTGGAGATGACATTATTTATAGATTTTTGTGTTATTATTTTATTGGTCAGGCCCACAAACCATATTGGGCTCACTGGTCTGTTTTGTTTTTTTCTTTTCTTCCCCCCTTTATCTGACTTTATTGTATAGACTTGTAACAGAAGTTTTTTTTTTTTTAATCACCTGACCTGGAAATTGGTTTAATTTTTTTTGTAGGGGTGTGTTATTTAATGAATAAAAAATTGTAAAAATGTATATATGTTTAAAAAAAAAAAAAAAAAAGAAAGAAAAGAAAAGAAAGAAAAAAAGATATTCCTTAGAGCGTCCACCTCCGCGCGCAACCATTGCAGTAGCGGGTTGTGGACGGCGCGTGGCGGTAATGTGCCGGAACGCCGTCGTGACCTCACAAACATGGCGGCGACCGTTGGGACGTACAGTCGATTCGCTTCCGCTTGTAGAAAAGTGGGAAGTTGCTTATTTAATTCACTTTTCGTCACGCAAGCGGTGACGTCCGTTCATGAAATGGACTCGCAAAGAGCAACTAAGGTTTCACTTTTTTTTAAAAATTATATCCTAGAGCCAGTGTCAGGACATATTAACGTTATGAAGCTAACTTTGGCACAACACAGTATGCTAGTTACCTGACAGCCTTGTTGTTGTTGTTATTGGCATTACGTGTTGTACATAACGGTATTGTAACCACTACGAGCTGCATGTGTTTCATATCTAGTTGTTCTTTCCAGCTGGAGTTTGCGGTACAGATGACATGTGAAAACTGCGCAGATAAAGTCAGAGCTGCCTTAGAGGGAAAACCAGGTAAGTCCAGTTCTAACAAACACAGGACAAACACAAACACATCTGCTCTAAAGTCTAGCATTTTACGCAGGAACAAAGTTTAGTTTAATGTCCATATATGGGTCAGTATCATTATGAGGTGCGTTTGTTGTACTCCAGTACTATCTTAATCTAAATAATGTAATTTGTGGTTTTATTATGAATGGGCAAACACTTATACATATATCTGTGCAATTTTAAACCTCTTTAAATGTGATTTTATAATTTTATATCATTCTCTTTGAGGGAATATACATGATTGTACATGTCCCTAACACTACCCTTTGAACTTTAGTGAGTTTAAGTGTCTACATGAAAAAAGAAAGTAAAACACTTTTTAGATGTCGCTATACTCAATATGTGTTTCAATAAAACAAGTCATGTTGATCATTTATATTTTATTTTTATATAATAGTTAACAATCTATGCATGTCCTGTGAATTGCTGTTTGCTCTGGCACTTTGAGGGAATCACCCCTTTCATAATCTAGTTAATGACATCACTGGTTATTATATGACATTTATTTTACTGTATTTTATCAAAATATTGTAATTTATATATAATCACTTACTATTGTATCTTTATTTCACCCCTGTCTTATGCAAAAATCCGTGTAAATGTCATTTTATTTCTTGTACTTTTATAATTTTATGAGTAATCAAATCTTTATTTCTTATTTCACCTCTGTCTTAAAGTTGTATTTTAAATTTTAATTAATGTGAAGCACTTTGGGCTACAATTTTTGTATGATAGGTGCTATACAAATAAAGTTTATTATTATTATTATTTATTCTGTCATTTGATTAATGTTAGCAGAACAACAGGGTCTTTTAGCTTCCACTGTCGTTTATTGCTAATTATTTAATGTATCTATTTGTCATTGTCTTCCAGTGACCTCTCTTGTATTTCTATACTGATTCATGTTTGACACATTGCACTTTGAATTTTGACTGATGTCTGTGGGAACTGGTGACTTGTCCTTCACCAGCAAGGGGCTGGGATAGGCTCCAGTGACCCCCACAACCCTAGTGAGGATAAAGCAGGTTCAGATGATGAATGAATGAATGAATGAATGATTGGTTGATTCAGACAAATATGGGATCAGCATCACTATGCATCCAAAAGATGACAGAAATAAATGTGCAAATAACTTGTTTCCAGCTGAATTATATTAATCACTGCATTATTTATCAACTAGAAGGATTTTACCTGCCTTACCTTACAATTCTAAACATGGCACCAGAGTTTTTACCCTGCCCCCCCAAGAGGAGGCAATTGTTTTTGGTTCAGTTTGTTTGTTTGTTTACACTGTAACAGCAGAACTATTGGTTGAATTCATACCAAATTTGGTTTATAGATTGCTAGTGACCCAGAAGAGATGTGATTACATTTTGGGAAAATTACATCAAAATTTTAAAAAAATTAATGAATTTTTAAAATCTTTTTTTCTTCTCCCATTTACTTATAATGGGTGAAATTTCATATCTATAAAAATATCAATTTTGTTTCAGTTTACTTCCAACTCAGCGCTCATATAGAAACAGGTGATATGTTGACATCAGCACACGCGTAGATATGATGACATCAGCTGGATCGATGCCAAAATAAGCTACAATATGTGCGAGGGGCGGGGTTAATCGTGCCTGGAACCACTAGGTTTTAAGCGATCCAAAATACTTCAAATACAGTCACTTTCAGTAATTTGACTGAACGTTATTTCTAAATTCGTGTTAGAAAGAATCAGATCCAACCAAACCACTCAACATAGTCTTCTTTAAATGCTGTTTTATCAACGTGTGGATAACGTCTGTTGGTGTTCATGTGTTTTCAGGAGTGAAGTCCGTCAGTATCAATGTGAGTAAGGAGGAGGTTCTGGTGGAGTCTGCTCTGACCAGTGCAGAGATCCAGGCACTGATAGAAAGCACCGGGCGCAGAGCTGTGCTGAAGGGAATTGGAGGATCTGAACAAGGTCTAACACTTGACGGAAAAGTATTCATGAGCATTATGTCGTGAGAACATACATATATTTAGTTATCGACATTATGTCTGACAGCTTCTACACAGACACAAAGAACTGTTGACTTTGCTCTGAATAGTGTAATAAGATTCAGATCATTAAAACAGCTAATATTGGTGTTAAGATAAAGATGAGGGGTTACTTTTCTAATCCCGTTCACACATATTAATAAATGATGCCTTTGGGGAATCAACTACAAGCAGAAGGCTGTAAATAGAACTGGTGTTTGAACGTTACAATATATTGCAGAACCAATATATTATTGAGCAAATGATTGAATTTTTAGGAATCTTAAAAATAAATCATATATACATTATAGTGACCACAGGTACGTTAGGCGTTAAAGGGTTAATCTTGTTTTATTTGTGCAAACCACACTGCTTGTTACATTCTGACAGGATTTGAGCTCCATAGATTTAATCTGCTCAGAATATCCAAATATATAAAAATATCCATGTACTCATCTGTCTGGCTTTAAAGCTTTTGTATGTTTCCGTTCATCTTCTATTTTCCCACAGATTAAATCTTGTACGTGCAAGTAATCTTAAAGTGTCTTTGTTATGCATTTGTGGTTAATATGTCAAAAATAATCAGTGCTTGTCAGACCTCAGACCGGTTTGGACTAGGGATGCACCGAAATGAAAATTTGTGGCCGAAGCCGAATAAAATATAAAAGCTAGGTCAGATACCGAATATTGAGTGCTGTTAAGTTTTTCACTATTATTTTTTAATAATGCATAAAGAGCCTAGAATACATTTTTAGACATGTTTTTTAAATAAAGTAAATGTTTATTGAATATTCCATAACACTAAACAGTTGATCATCCACACCCCTGAACTCCATTACCTTCTTTGTAATTCTGTTTGCTTTGGCGCTGTCCTTTGCAAACTTTTTGTTTTTTTTCACAGATGTGGTACACGGACGGAGTGGGGGTGCAGGGACAAGAAACTCTGGTTTTAGCTTTTGCAGCCGTCTGTCTGTCTGTCTGTCATACTCATGCTGTTCAGGATGAGTGGCATTTAAATGAGTAATTAAAGCAGCAGCGCTAAAGGTCTTTTCCGAAGAACCCCCTCTAGATAGCTTGGTTGAACGGTCTTCTTGCTTTAACACTCTAAAATATCTCCACATCGCCGACATTCTACCAAGGGTCAGAGGTCACAGCGCCACTGCACGTTGTCTGACTATATCATCATGTCACACGCTAGTATTCGGCCTTGTTTTTAATTCACTCCACCAAAGGACAAATATTGCTTTTTTTTTTTGCAAAATTTGGCCGAATATATTCAGTTACCGAATATTCGGTGCATCCCTAGTTTGGACAGATGTAAGTGCTCATTGAAGTGTTTTCCGGACAGACCTGGGAGCAGCTGTGGCCATGTTGGCTGGTGTTGGGTCCATCCAGGGAGTGGTGCGATTCCTCCAGCTGTCTGAGGACCGCTGCTTGATTGACGGCACCATTGATGGGTTGGAGCCCGGACCCCATGGCCTCCATGTGCACACTCTGGGAGACTTGACACTGGACTGTCTCAGGTAGGACCACTGTGAGGCTGAACCTGATGAAATAATAGTTTGACCCATAAAAACCCAAACATCCACTGTCAACCAAAACCATCTACGGATGTACAGTCATGGAAAAAAATATTAGACCACCCCTTGTTTTCTTCACTTTCTTGTTCATTTTAATGCCTGGTCCAACTAAAGGTACATTTGTTTGGTCAAATATAATAATAACAACAAAAATATCGTTTCGGAGCTGATTTCTATCCATTAACATGTTTTCTAGATAAAAACCAAAATCACTTCAGTTCTTATATCAATATCTATGACATTGAAATGATTATATTATATATGTATTGCTTTTTTTCTGTCTGGTTTAGTCACATGACACACACAGGAGTTAGTACTGGATTACATAACCATTGCTCTTGATGACTTTTGATGGTCTAATAATTTTTTCTGTGCCAGCAACATTTAATACCTCCTGATCCATTAATTCTATCAATACATGTAAATAATTGGTGTAAAATACAGTTCTTCATCTTTTCATGGTTAGCAGATATGACCCATTTGGATGTTCAGAGGCTCCATAGTTACCATGGGAACACCGTTATCTTCTACAACACTGATTCACCAGTAAAACCCATAAGTTGGATCAATGACAGTGGATGAAGATGCTTGTTTTTTTATTCATTCATTGATATCACTTTGAAAAACACTTTTTCTTCAGGTTTATATGTTGCAAAATAACCTTTGAATTCACTCTGAGTTTTAATTAATATTTACATGATCACTGAATTAAGTATAGGGACAAATTCATGATTTTACAGTGAGAACTGAAAAATACAGATGATAATATTTTAAAAATGGAGTTGGAGCACCGTGTGTTTATGGGATAACTTTAATTTACATTATACAACAGTGCGAGTATAGTTTAAAATGATAAAAGGGGAAAAAAGTCACACTTTTTTTAAAACTTGTGTTTCTTTTTTTTTTTTTTTACTGTAAAGAAAACATTTAAAACCTAACTCAATATTCCTTTGAATTTATTGTTGAGGATGTTTAATTTTTGAGCTTAATATAATTATTGAAGAAAATTAAGGAACTGAGTTTTACAACACAGCTTTTTGTGTGTAAGAGACTTTTGAAAAAGCCTGGAAATAAATAAATTCTCATCTTTCCGTACACAGATATACAGATAAAGATGATAATGTGACTATTTTATGACTTTTTATGTTATCGTTAGCTTTGTCTTTTACACTTGTCTTTCAATTCCCAAACCATCAACGCAAAGTATTAATATAGTATATATTATTATTTACAAAAGTGAATACATTTAAGTAAAGTGTAAATAACTTGCAGCATTAACCAAACAATGCATATGTTTTAATTGAGAGAGTTTGTAGCATTGTGCAAAAAATACAATCCTGCCATTTTTGCAACACAGTCGACAGAGTTTAACCCTTTACCAGAAACAATATCTAACAATGTTGTCTTTTTTTATAGAGAATTTTCATATAATATTTGCTTTTTACAGTTGTGGAGAGCATTACAACCCTTTCAATAAACAACACGGTGGACCAGAGGACTCAGAACGGGTACAGTGCACTTTACTACCTCATTAAGTATATATGTTCAGTTTAACAGATTTGAAGAGTCTGTGCTCTTTCTGTTGCTCACCAGTGCCAAAACAAAGTAAATAATGCACTATCACATTAAAAGAAATCTTGCTGAGATAGCTTAGGCTTGTGCCAAAATAAGTCCTAGTGGAGTATTATTAAACAGATGGTACAGTTTTTGTCTGTCTCTGTATTTTGTACGTGTTTATTCTCACTCTACTTTGTCATTCTGTCAGTGTGTGTGTCCTGTTTGATGGTAATTCTCCCATGCATTCTTTTACAGCACGTTGGTGATCTTGGAAATATCAATGCGGGGCCAGATGGCAGAGCCTCATTTAGACTAGAGGACAATCAACTGAAGGTAAAACACACATAATATATACACATACAGATATTTGGCAGTGGTTGTTACTTATGGATTCACGATATATTGTGCTTAAAAGTACAGTTGCAAATTCACATTCACAAATTCAATGTAAACATGCTGCTGAAATATTGTAAAATTGGTGCCATTCTAGAGACGTCACTCTCCTCAAGCCACCAGACTTTTACTGGATCCCCGTTAACAGGTCAAGATGGTAATTGTACAACTTCTGTCTTAGATCAGATTTTAACCAGGAAAAAAGCTTATTAAGATAAAAAAAAAAAAAATTGTTTTCCAAGAATGTGTTATCCAAGACAGTAGCAACAAAAGTTACACACAATGGAAATCACAGCCAAACATCCACACTAATATAAACTAATATATAAAGTCAGTACTAAATAACAACTTAAAACCAATAACAACGTGCATATAAAGCATCACCATTATTGTAAAAGGTACTAAAAGTATAACAATTTTAACCCAAATCGGTAAAAAACTACATTCGTCTTTTTCCCATTGATTAAAAATGACTTTGAATGAATTAAAGCAGAGCAGTTCCTTCAGTTTAATGTCCTTCTGCAGGTCGTTCCAGGCAGTGGGAGCAGAATATTTAAAAGCTTTCTTTCCCAGTTCTGTTCTGGCTTTTGGAACCCGTAAAGCACAGGTGTCAAATCCAGCTCATCAAAGGGTCCGATCTGGCCCGCAGGATGAATTAGCGAAACACAAAATTACCCTGAAGATATAAACGGTTAATGATGTTCAAAATATATATTTCAGGGGCCACATGCAGACATATTTTGGTTTAGTTTGTCTTTGTTTTAGTGTAAAAAGTAAAATTATACTTAAAAATCTTTATATATTTTTACAAATCATGTGAATAACCTGAACAAACATGAACAACCTGGAATATCTCAATAGAAATAAGTATAATTTTATCAGTATTCTGTGTTTTATTAAACATTTTGTGTTTTTGTAGATTCGTTTTGATCTGTATGTTAATAATTTACATGTAGAAATGAGAAACTGAGACATAATACTGATGAAATTGCACCTTTTTTTTTTAAAGAAATTATTTTTTTTTCATGGTTCATGTTTTTTTAAAGGATATTTTGTAGAGGTAAACATTTTCATAATGGAATTTTACATTTTACACTCAAAACATAGAGAAAACTTTGGAGTTGAATTGCGTGTTTCCATCAGTGATGATCATATATGGTTCCCAGAGTTTGTAAAAGTCTGTCTTTTTGCCCTTTTCAATACATGTGAATCTTTCCAGTCCGATACAGGCACAAAGTTCCTTCAACTATATTGTTTTTGTAGGAGCATCTGTCAATAACTCTCCTGGTCTGAACAAGTCCAAAATTATTGAGTCGTCCTTGGAGTGTTGTCAGGGTGACAGTAGATACCATCAACACAACCTTCTGTTGAAGTACTGTTAATAGAGAGAGTTGATTTTTCAGTGTTCAGAAATAAATTATATTTACACAGACACATAGGGTAGAAAATTCAAAATGTCATAAATTTAAAGCCTTCGTATCAATTCCTATAAAAGACTATTATTAATCTGATCATTTTCAACAGTTGAACCAACTTTTGGCGACGACAGTGCACTAAATTCGCAGTTTGGAGCTGCACGTGTTTGGTTTGATTAAGCACCTCATGGAAATTGCCGAGTATTCATCGTGACCTATTTTTTAAATTTGCCCCTTAATATAAACGCAAGCAGCTTCTCTTGCTTTTTCTCGTGCAATTTTGACGCATTTCTTGACAGATGATGACAAAAAAAGTGGGGTTTTTTACGTTTTTTCCGCCATGCTGGATCATCCGCTGTTGTTGTGGCCGGTCCAAAGTCACGTGACCTGTGTTTTCCAAAGTTTCTGGGTCACGCGAAAAAAAAAACGGTCCGTCCGGAGAATGTAAACATTGCAATTTTGAGGGGATCGGAGAGCGAAGGGCGATGTGTAACCATTAGTGACGAACTCTAGGTGTAAAATAGAGCCCCGCGGCTGTGGTTTATAAGCACTTTACCGAGACAAGTTTCATTTGGAATTTACTACCTTATGCGTCACTTTAAGCTTGAGCAAAACAAAAATGATCCTGTTTTTGAGACATAAAACAGAAGCTGATTATTGATAATACCCAAATAGAAAAAGTACCACAAACTCTGCTGGAAACCTCATATAAACCACATAAGGGTAAAGCTGCCAAAACACACAGCGCTCCTGGGAAAAATGCGTCATATTCTGGATCTTAAATCATTGCACATTCTATATTCTTCACTGTTTTTACTGTGCAGAGGTCTGGGGAAACATCTATAAAAGCACCGAACAGCCCATATGCGCACAGCAGAAAAGAGCAGTAAGGATAATAAACCAAACAGGATACAGAGAACACATAAACCCACTATTTATACAATCACACACATACTGAAATTTATGGATTTGGTTAAATTTAAAACAGCGCGGATAATGTACAAAGCAAGAAATAATCTACCGCCACAGAATATGTGGAAATGTTCACAAGAAGAGAGGAGAGTCGCATTAAAAACTATATATATAAAGTAAGAACAACAATGAGAAGTATGAGCAGAAGAAGCTGTGCAGTGATTTTATGGAACAATCTGGAGCAGGAGATAAAGGAAAGTGTAAATATATTTATAAAGAGGTATAAAAATGACTTGAATAGGTATATGGAGGAAGAGGGATATAAATAGTACTATCCCAACTACCATTCCTGTTTGTTTATTTATTGTTTATAGAATACAGAGAGTAATTATAATGTCATAGATCTTCATATTTGTGAATGGACGACAGTGAGGACTAATGTTTATATGGATTGCGGTTCTAGTTATTGTTACTATTATAATTATCCCTATGGTTTTTATTGGTGATACTGTTTATATTCTTTTGTGAGGGTCCCCCCC